>JAGFNQ010002551.1:42290-93429 GCA_024364735.1 Boesenbergia rotunda | reverse complement strand
TGCCAGTCTCTCAAGCATCTGATCAATGAATGGTAGAGGGAAGTGATCTTTCCTTGTGACCTTGTTGAGTTTCCTGTAATCAATGCAGACTCTCCAGGAATTCTTGACTCTGGTGGGTACTAATTCATTACTTTCATCTGCCACCACGGTCACTCCAGATTTCTTAGGCACCACATGAATAGGGCTAACCCACTGACTGTCAGAAATAGGGTAAATAATACCTGCCTGTAGAAGTCTAGTCACCTCTTTCTTTACAACATCCAATATAAGTGGGTTGAGCCTCCTTTGTGGTTGCCTCACAGGTTTGACATTTTCCTCTAAAAAGATCCTGTGCATGCAGATAGCTGGGCTGATACCTGGTATATCTGATAGTGTCCACCCAATTGCCTTTTGTAGTGCCTCAGGACTTGCAATAATTTTCTTCTTGTTCTGACTCCAAATGCTGTGCAATAATAACAGGAAAAGTCTGCTCCTCTCCTAGGTATGCATACTTTAAGTGACCTGGTAATGGCTTCAATTCACTCTGGTCCTCTTCAGTAGAAATAAGTGGTCCCTGGGGCTTAGTGCAATCCCCTACACTCTGAATATCAGTAAAAATAGGTGATCCTTGGGGCTCTGTGCAATCCCCTACACCTAGAAAAATGTCACCAGCTGGAAGTGTGTCTGAAATGTCTTCTGTAAAATCCTCAGTATCAGCCTCCTCTGAATCTGTAGCTCCTCCAGAAAAATCATCTAGAAATCCCTCAGTCTCCAACTCAGTCTGCGCCAGCTCCTCTAGAATGTCCATGCTCATGATAGAGTGGTCCTCTCTTGGATGCTTCATGGTATCAAAAAGGCTGAACTGTACCACCGTATCTCCTATCTCCATAGAAAGTGTCCCGGCATATACATCAATCTTCGTTCTGGCCGTCTTCAGAAAAGGCCTGCCTAAAATAAGTGGAGAACGGTGTGCCAAGTAATCTCCCTCCATATCCAAAATATAGAAATCAGCAGGAAATATCAGCTCCTTTACCTTCACCAAGACATCTTCAATCATACCTGCTGGGTGGGTCTGACTCCTATCTGCTAGCTGTATCACCACCCAGTGGGCTGTAAAGGGCCTATGCCAAGCATCTGAAAAACTGACTTGGGCATCACATTTATTGAAGCTCCTAGATCTAACATGGCGTCGTGGAAAATGGTGCTCCCTATCTCACAAGAAACAGTGAATACCCCGGATCTTCACACTTCTGAGGAATAGTGTGGATAAGTGCTGAGATGTTCTTCCCAAAGCTGACCAATTCATTTTCCTTGAGTCTCTTTTTATGAATACAAAGATCCTTCAAAAACTTAGCATATTTGGGAATCTGCTTGATCATGGTCAACAAAGGTACATTGATCTCCACCTTGCTAAATAGCTCCACTAACTCATTGAATTCCTTGGCTTTCTCTTCCTCTACTTGCTTTTTGGCATGTGTTCTCTGCTGTGGAAAGGGTAAAGGAACCCTAAATCATCAACTTTGGCCGGAGGAAATGAGCTGCTGAATTCTGCTGTGCTGTCCCCTGCGTGCAGCTGCTGTCGTGTCTCGGCACTGTTTTCTTCTCCGTTTCCACCAAATTTGGAGGGTTGCTTGAGGATTGAGTTGGGAACGGGCTAGGGTTGGAATCAGCCGAATTTGAACTCATTTCAGTGTGGTTTTGGGCCGGAATTTGAGAAGCTGTCCGGCTGCCTGAAAATTCTGCTCTTGGACTCTTCGGTGATGTTGTAACCTTCCCACTTCTCAAAGTTATAGCACTCACATTCCCTTTGGGATTAGGAACGGTTTGGGAAGGGAGTTGGCTTGATCCTTGAGCTTGATTTTGGTTAATTCCACTAGCCAATTGCCCTATTTGCCTCTCATGTTTTGTTGCCAACCTTGTTGTTGTTGTTGCCAAGCTTGTTGTTGTTGCATTATTTGTTGAAACATATCTCAACCCTTTGTTGGGGACATTTCCTCCACTTGAGCTCCCATAACCTCCTTGGTTAGAATAGCTCCTTGATTGACCTTGAAAGTGTGAATTAGTTGGCTGAAATTGTGGAGCTTGCTGATTCGGTTGAAAACATGTGGTTGGGGCTGATTAAAGAATTGATTAGAGGGCTGATATGCTGGGAAATTTTGCTGCGAGGTGTACCCTTGAAAACTCTGATTTGGAGCTTGAAAATTAGGTGGTGAGGGCTGAAAATTCTGCCCTTGAAACCCTTGATTGTAGGGCTGAAAACTGATTCATGGGCTGTGATGGTTGAAAATTCGATTGGTTTTGAGCTGGAAAAGCTGGGAATGATGAAAGCCCTGCTGCCCTTGGTAAGGTTGCTGAAATTGAGGTTCAAATGGTTGAAATTGTTGCTGAAAATGTTGAGAAGTAGGCTGAAATGAAGGCTGAAAACTTGAGTTTGATGGCTGAAATTGTTGCTGCGTGTTCTGAATTGGTTGGGTCTGCTGTAAGTTTGGTTGGGGCTGCTGTGATGACTGAGTTTGAGGCTCTTGTTGGCAGAAGCATTCCCATACCTCAGGTTAGGATGATTCCTCCAACCGGGGTTATAGGTAGAGGAATATGGATTGTTTCTTGCTGGAAATTGTCCTCTCACTAATGCAGCTACCGTCTCGTCCTGTTGGAGATTGGGGCATGAGTCTGAAGTGTGCTCTTGACTAGAACAAATGCCACACACACTTGTAATTTGAGTAGAGGGTGGAGGTACTGAAGGAGTAGAACTAAGTCTGTCCACTTTCAAATCTATTTTCTTCAAAGCTGAGGTGAGCTCCATCAATGCATTCTTAACCTCCTTGTTATCAGTGGGAACTGCCTGAACTTCACCCACTCCTCTGGTGCTCAAGGCTCTGCCTCCAAATTGTTGGGAATTCTCAGCCATATTAGAAATTAACTCCCTAGCTTGCATTGGTGACTTGTTCACAAGGCCCTCCAGATGCAGCATCTATAAGGACTCTATCCGTCTGCAGCAGTCCTTCATAAAAATATTGAATCAATAATTGCTCACTGATTTGATGCTGGGGGCAACTTGAACACAACTTGTTAAATCTTTCCCAATAATCATACAGTGTCTCGCCCACCACTTGCTGAATCCCACAGATACTTTTTCTGATTATAGCTGTGCGGGAAGCTGGGAAATACTTCTCCAAAAATGCCTTCTTCATGGCGATCCAACTAGACACATGTCCTGTAGGCAGATAATAGAACCAGTCTTTGGCTGCTCCTGTCAATGTGAAGGGGAAAGCTCTCAGCTTGATGTCTTCTTCAGAAATGCCCTGAGGCTTCATAGTAGAGCACACCACATGGAATTCGTGCAAGTGTCTGTTTGGATCCTCCCCAGATAAACCCTGAAATTTTGGCAACAAATTAATAAGCCCAGATCTTAACTCAAAACTTTCTCCCAGCTCTGGATATGCTATGCTGGAGTACTGAAATGCAGCGTCAGGTGCTGCAAGCTCCTTCATGGTTCTCTGGTGGTCTGCCATATCAATGCCTGAGTGAGTGCTGATAGTCTGAAGAGGAGGGATATCTGTAGTCTCAGAAAGAATGCCTGGCTCCTCCTGACTCTGAAAGTCCTCTCAATCTCAGGATCGAAATCTTCCAATTCAGCACCTAGAGACCTGGTCATAAAAACAAAACAAATCGCAGTAAAAGTGATAAAAGATAAAACAATAAAATCAAATCCAAAGATATGACAATAAGCAAGAAACAAATCAAGAATGATATGAAATAAGTGCACAAGAAAAAATCAAACAAGTCAACTAACAGTTCCCCGGCAACGGCGCCAAAAATTTGACGAGCCCAAACTATGTGTCACAAAAGTAGGCCTCAAATTTAGATGTAAATGAATAGCTGGAAACCCTTTTACAATCAAAATGTATAAGAATGTAGCAAAGGGGCCACAGGTCGTATTTTTCTCAGGGAAAGTTGTCTAGTTTGATTCAAACTTGTGTTTATGTATCGTTTTTGTTTTGGGTTTCGAAATAAGTGATTGGAATTGGAATATAATCAAAATTGAAATTGCAATGGAGAAGGAAAAATCTTAAACTAATAAACTAAGCAAGAAAGTAGCACTAAAGGGGGTAATCTCAAGTAATGAAAACCTAATGAAGCACTTACCAGATTTTTTCTTTTTAACACTAATTTCTGATTTCAAACACTAAATGGAATGCTAAACAAGGTAATAAAACAGTGATGAAGTTTTCGGAATTAATCAAGCTTACACAATCAACAGCATGCGAAACTCAAAACTTGAACAAGCACTAAACTCAATTCCACTTTGAAGTTTTCGAAGCTAGCTAATGCAGGAAAAATTCAGAATGGTCAAAGGCATGATCAACAGATTTCGAGAGCTATCCTACACCAAAAGATAAGCAAACAATGAATTCGAATCAGTGCCCAAACAGTCCAGCAAGCAAACTAAATTCCTTGTGCCAAGAACTAATTTTTGTGTGCCAAAAACTGATTTGTTAGTTCAGGATTTCAGCTAACCGAATGCAACTTGAGCAGCTGACTATCGATGAAGAACCTTACAAGAATGGATGCAGAATTTCTGTTCAAGTTCCAACCATAGTTTGCAGAATCGCGATCCTGGATCGTAGGATCGTACGATCCTACGATCCTACGCCAGAAAACGATCCAGAATCGCGCAGAATCGTTTTTTGTAGCAGGATCGCAGCAGGATCGGTAGGATCGGACAGAATCGGACAGAATCGTATAGGATCGGACAGGATCGGAACAGAATCGGAACAGGATCGATGAAAGCTTTAAGAGGTCATAACTTTTGACTCGGATTGAACCACGTGACCTATAATATATCAAATTGAAACTCGTTCAAAGATCTACAAGTTAGTTTTAAGATTGAATCCCAAAAAATATTGTTTAAAGCCTTTTCAGAGCCCAGAAGATTATTAATTTTTTATTATTTTTTTTATCTTTTACATCGTTAGTGTTAGTGTTTTAAGATTATTTAAATATCTATTTAATTATTTTTTAGTTAGTTTTTAATTAATAATATTATGTTATATCTTTTTTCTAAAATGATGAGTCTTTAGATGTCTATTATCTAATAGGTTGACAATTAAATTGGATCATCTTGTAATAAATAGAATATTCTTGAAGTTAAACGTGATTATTTTCATTATAGTGTTAATAAAAATTGTATATTTTTTCATTTTAAGGGTTTTTGATAGGATCGTACGATTTTACGATCCGATCCTGACCGATCCGATCCTGACCCCAAATCGATCCTGTGTAGGATCGCGATTCTACGAACCTTGGTTCCAACCAATTCAAGCAACTGAAATTTGAAACGCAATTGAGAAGATTCAATGCAGAAAATGCAGAAATCAAGAACTGCCTTGCGAAATTCAGAAATAATTTGGATGTTAAATCAAACAATCAACGAAAATTGATTATTTCCACTACTTCTCAGTAAAATTCATTAGAACTGACATTTTAACTGATGTAAACTTAGGGATACTGACTGAATGCAGGTCACGAGTTAAGTTTCAGAAACTGTGATGTGCAGAAATTGGGAACCGAAAACAGGGCAATGACTTTGGATTTGATACACCCAAGCTAAGCAAAAACATGAATTAAATTGCAGGCAACTAATGCTAAGTTCTATGCTAACTTAACCAGCATCTACCTAGCTCGAATGCAGAAATCAACAACTTGTATCAGAAACTACAAGAAAAATTCAGAAATGAATTGGCACACTACTTATGAAAGTGGCACGCAAGAAATTAAGCTAAAGCAAACTGAAATCTGTCTTAATCTATCACTAAACAAGTTACTATCTTACTGAAATTGAAGATTAAAATCCTAATTATGCTAAACAATTCAGAAAACTAAATCCAGCAGCTGATCTAATGCGGAAAAACAGAACAGATTCGGCAGATATTAAATACAACTAAACAATGAAAATTTATGATCTAAAACTACTCCTCGATCCCTCCTCATCTCAAGAACTCCTTGGTCGTCAATCAAGAGTGAACTTCGGACCCGCAAGCTCAACAAATCAGTGATGAAACGCCTCTGCTATTGAAACAGATCAAATCCATGCTCAAACTGAAAATCAGCTTCCGAACTCATCAATTTTGGCTGTGGTGACTTGCGATTTGGATTTGGGCGTGTCCGAGACCTTCCAGGGAACCCCTCTGGTCAACTCGGATGCAATGGAAACGGAGCACAGCTGAGCTTGATGAGTTTCGAGTAGTGAATCTGCTGAAACCTCACGCAGCTTCAATATTGAGTAGAAATCCAATCTGAGACTTCACTGAGCTTCCCTTCACTGACCTAGCTCTTGATCTGATGGTGGATTGAGTGACCGCGCCTTCAATTGGATGGAAGATAGAAGAAAACGATGAAGAAAACGAAGACTCGAGAGTTTCGGCGAAGACGCGATGAACAGAAGCGCTGGGGAAAATTTCCTTAAATAATACCAGTGGACGGCTCAGATTTGTTTGCTTCAATCCAACGGCTGATTTTCATCTGATTTGAGCCAAACTTTGATGATGGTGATCTGAGGTCAGGATCTACCTCGTAGTAGCTCGGATCCTCCAGATATGCATCGGATGGTCCAGATCAACTCTATCTGTGATTGGACGCTCTAGAGCCCTCCAAGCTTGATCCAACGGCTGATTGAGCTCTGATTGTGGTGAAACCTTCAGATCTTGATCAGGGTGCTTGATCAACCCTAGCCCTAGCTCGGATGGCTTCAGATCATCCCGGATGGCTCAGATCTAGCCGCTTTCGAATCGAACGGCCCAGATTTAATCGTGATCTTGATAATCTGATCCGGGCCACTTCCCGACTCGAGTTTGACCCAATATGCTCTAGGTCCAGGAACCTTTCATGCCTACAAAAATAAATCAAGAATTTAGTGGCCAATTAACTCAAATATGTGTAATTTTGCATTTAAGTCCAAAATATGAATAAGTTCTAAAACCTAGGGCAATTTCACATTTTAGCAAGAAAAACATAGATCAAACATGGATTTAAGCACTCAAATGATCAATAAGATGGAATCTATCACATATCCTGTAATGCCTGAACCTTTTTGAGGTTGGCCTCAATCCCTAGTAACAATATATCAGAGGAAGCAATCATTCATGACTCTGAAAGCACTTGCTTCATATTGGCATAGCGTGCAACAGGTTTCCTCCGATGTCATGCACTGACCAAGTTCAACATTATAGACTTTAACATTTCTCCCGACTTAATGTTTACACGGTCCATTAACTGTTATATGTTGCCCCTATATTTTTAGTCCAAAAGACATAACAGTATAGCAAAAGGTTTCATCCATGGTGATGAAGCTAACTTTTTCTTGATCTTCTACCACTAGAGGATTTGATGGTATCCCTGATATGCATCGAGCATTCGTATAAGCTCACAACCCGAAGTCGTGAGTCTATCAACTAGTCAATTCAAGGCAAGGAATAACATCCTTCGGACAAATCTTGTTGAAATCCTGAAAGTCTACGCATACTCTCCACTTATCTCTTGGCTTGGGAACCACCACTACATTCGCTAAACAGGTTAGGAAATGAACCTCCTTAATATGGTCGATATCCAGTAGCTTTGTAATCTCGGCTTCGATTATCCTGTTGTGTTCAATTCTAAAATGTCACTTTTTCTATCAGACCGGCCTAGCCTCTGGGTTGGTATTATAGTCAGTGCTATATAACCGAAGGCTATACTCCCGTGACTTCCTTGACTAACAAAGCAAAGATATCCTGGTTGTAAGACAGAGAAGCAACCGCCTTTTGCTTCAACTCGGGAAGGAGATCTGCGTAGTAATCTAGTTAGGTTGCTCAGGTAGTATTGGCACCTCTTCATGTGCCTCGATTGGCCATGTCGGAGGGATGTTATGGACAATCTGGACCTTGTCTCCTTTGGTTTGTTCGACATTTTTGCAAGTAAACTCGTACCACTCGATATAACATTTTCTTATAGCATTATGATCATCTCTGACTTTGCCCACCAGGTCATCCACCAGGAAGTTTATCTTTTGGTGATAAGTAGACACCACAGTTCAAAATGAAGTCAAGGCCGATCATCCCAGGATGACATTGTATATACACGACGTATCTAATGATGACAAAAATAGCAGTTCAGAAGATTGAAAAATTAGTTTAATTACATATGATTTATCATATTTGGATTGCAATCCAAACATATTTATCATTATTTTTATATTTTAATTATATTATCATAGTTATCATAATATGTTATCATAATATTTTTTTCATATATTATTTTAACCATGCCTATAAATAGGCCGCTACGATAATAATCAAAAATAAAAAAATAATTATTCTCTCCATTCTTTTTTTCTATGCCCATGTGTTTTTATGTTATGAGTTTCAATAGCATTGACTATTATGAAGACAGTAGTTTGAGTTCACTTCCAAGACTCTTCTCCCAAGAATAGTTGAAGATTAATCTGCCTTAGCGGCTTCACCTCATATCCAATAAACCCAAACAGTGATGTAGAAATAGGTTAGAGCTCATGCCCATCATGTTACGTATGGAAAATAAATAAATATAACATTAATTAAATAAGATCGAAATCGAAATTTTATTTAATATTGGACATAATAAGGATGTAAAACGATTGAAATCTTGGTTAATTGAATTTTTTAAGGAAATACTAATAAAATAATTGGTAAATAATATTAGAATTTTTTTGGAATTTAAAAAGAATTTTTATGGATATTTTATAGGGATAAGTAATTATGGTATAGAAAAGCATATTTAGAATGCTCTGAGAGTTGATTGAGACAACTAAAACCCTATGTTTTAATGCCTCGGCTGTTTAACGCACGTGGTGTTGTCAGCCGCGCGAGCGATCGTCGTCGGACCCTGCTCGGCGCTCGCCAACAGCTGGCGCCGCACCTCCGCCCACGCAACAGGCCGACGCTGACGCCGCGTCCGTCTTCTTCCCCTCTGCGTTGCTCCTCCACCTACGCGCTCACGGCGGTGTTTCGCCACAAGAGCGATGGCAGCGTCGCTCCTGCGCGCTGACCACCGGCGCCACCCCTCCGCTCACGCGACCGGCCGTTGCTGGCGCCGCGTCCGTCTCTTTCCCCGACCGTCGGCGCTGCCTGCTTTGTCTTCGGTCGGGACGTCAACCTCACGAGCGCCGTTTTACCCGCCACTGGCCGTGCGTCCGTCGCCGGTGCCGCTGCCCCGATCCAGCCTATGCCCGCCGCAGTCGCCGACCGCCGATCGGCCTCTATCGCGTGTCATGAGCTGCCGCCGATGACCGAAGAGGAAACTGAGGTCAATTAGGCTACTATTAGGATTTAAAATTAAAAAGTTCAATGAATTGATTTAAAATATACGGTATGATTTGGTTATTCATTTGGGGATTTATAATAATTTGATTAATGAATGAATTAAATGGATTAATTGATCAATTGGTATGTTAATGAATTATTGGGATTAGTTAATTGAAGGAGTTAATAATAGATTGACTAAATAAAATGTTGATTAATTTAATAGGGTGATTGATTAATTAATGGAGTTATCAATTAATTAGTAGATTAATTAATCAAGAGGTTGATTACTTGGCTAAAATTAATCAAGAGGTTGATTACTTGGGTAAATTATGAGATTTCATCTACAACCTAATGGATTAATAGAGTGTATTGCTTTGATTAACCGTAAGACTTAATTGAATCTGATTGTTAAATTGTTTGAATAAATTAATCAATTTATTGGAGCCCACCCCATGCAGGTAATGAATTGATTTAGCTAAGGAACGAATCAAATTGCTAAGTTGAAGAGGAACTAATAAGTTGAATTAATTAAACCATAGTTCAACAAATTGATTGATAGAGCTTTATTCAATCAAGAAATTGTTATAATATATGAAAGAAAATAGACGATTATTTAAAAAAATAATAGATGATTATATTATTTATGGTCATTAGGATTATGTTAGTACTTTATCGTGCTTCGTATTATGTACTCGTAGGATTCGAGCTTGAAGTCGATCCTTCGACTTGAAGACGACTAGGATATTTTAGGGTTGAGGTGGATAGTTTCTTGCTTTGACCTTTGTAGTTAGCTTGATCTTAGTACATGATTCTTGGTGGTGTAATCTTCATTGTGTCAAGGTTGCATGTGTCCCTTCGACGACTACTCCGAGTTCTGGCCACGAGTGGCTTGGGTGGATGACTATCGAGTTGGCCCTGGAGAGGATCATCTAGCATACAGACATTCCTCGGCTACCTTACAGAGCTCCCTCACATATTGCCCGCATTCATGCGTGAAGTGCCCCTGAGAACGACAAAAAGTGCAATATCGTTTTGACTCCTCGTCGCTCGACCTGTTTAGCCCAAGGTCAAAAGTTGGGACTGCCTCCGTGGTTTGCATAGTTCTCCCACCGGTTTGGAATGGAGTGTAATGGTGATTGGTCAATGACTCCTTGTGCCGTAAAGGTGGTGGAGGAGCTTTGTGCTCAGGTCGAGCCACTACGTACAAGTATCGGTGTATTGAATTCCTTCTTCCTTATGTTGACTTATAAGCCTCCTCAAGATTAATTTATTTTGTCGCTCGACCCAAGAGATGATCGAAATTTATTAGTCTTCTTCACTAAAAATTGAAAGAAATCTCCTTCTTATGAACCTTGCGAGAAGACACTATGAGTACCTCAGAAGTGGCTGATGGCACATCCAGAGCAATCTCATTGAATCGTTATATATATTCCCTCGTAATCTTCTTGGCTATCTGCTGTAAGGTATACAAGTTGAGAGCCATTTTGTAATATCGCTTACTGTTGGTGAAGTGATGTGAGAACATGCACGACCTTGAACTCGACAAAAGTTTGAATAGAAGAGGGGGGTGGGTAATCAGTTCAATCACTGTTGCGCAGAATCAGAAAGAGTCATGAGATAGACTCTGCACTTGACACCATCTACATACTACTGATGCAACAAAGTTACGTTTTCAAACTGACCCAAGTGATCCCCAGGGTTAGTAGACCTTGTGTATTCTTCGAGTTGGGTCGTCTGAAAGTTACACGACAATTCGTCTTCCAGAATAATGTTTTTAAAAGGCGTGTTGCTCAAATCTTTCTCTTAAATGAGCAACGACCTCTTTTCTTTATTTAGATTTCACAGGAGAGTTTCTCCTCGCCTCCTTCAGATTCAAGTGTGTGTTCCTTAGTGGGATCACCAGCTGAGTCTATGAAGTCACAAATGTGATGGGAGAAGGCCTATCGGATCCACTGGCATTCGTCGAGGAATAGAAGGCACCTACGTTGAAGCAACATGTACTTATTTAGGCGTTGGGTTCAACGGAGGGAGTCTTTGGAGAACGTTGCACCATTTGATCGACAACCTTTGAAAGTCTTGTCGGGGCATAGTGACAGTTTTCCCTATGAGTCATGCAACCTGCGGAACTAGGATCCTAGACAGTTCTCCTTGGTTTCACCATCTCAACTCCTCAGTTCAAGCGAGTTCTCACAGATGACACTAATTTGTTCCTGTCTGAGACCACGATCTAGTGAGTTAACGAAGAGTAACAGTCACGGAGAAGATTGCAGACGACACAATGGCGAGGAGAGACTGAGCACTCCGATGCTGGAAAGAGGTTAGAATTGGCGTCGATGTTGGACTCGATGTGATTACTCCGATGCTCATATTAGCACCAGGGTCTGAAAAAGGTGAAAATAATGGAGCGGTAAAAGAGTTCGGATGATTGTGTACGCATACTACGCTCCGTCAAAGAGGGCGTACTTTTATAGAGTTGTAGCCATACCCTAACGTTTGCCATGTGTTTCGAGATCAACGCTTACGTTGCTCACGCTTTCTGAGGTAACCGACTACCTTACCCACGTCCTACGGGGGATAATGACTACCTTGTTTGCATCTGCCACGGACAGTAACGCAATCAGCCACGTCTCGACTAAGGGAATTGAGAGACCGAGCTGAGAGAGGATCAGGAAACTGAGCTATTGGAGTCAAATTCCTGAGTCATTGTAGTCAGGAGATTCAGCTGCTAAAGTCGAGAGACTGAGCTGATGGAGTCGGGAGATTGAGTTGAGGGAGGATAAAGGAACTAAGCTGAGGGAGGATTGGGGAACCGAGCTATAAAAGTCGGAAGGTTGAATTGTTAGAGTCAATGATCACTTTAACCTTCACCTGTACTTGACTATTGATTTCCATATATTTCCGGCATCGTATATTTATATGAATCGAGGTACTTATATGTTTCCATCATGACGGCACAAATATTCTTTTTAACATTTGCATAAACTTAAACTTCAAACCTAAATCACTTAAGTATTTTAGGATTAAAAAAAAATCGCAAGTGCTGTTGATATACTGCTATCATGATTTTGTTTGCTCAAACCCTTTGATTTATTACTTCATGAGAATAAAACAAGTCAAGAAACAAATTAAAGTCAATAATGATGGTGGAAATACTTATTGCATGCCGAATATCAAGCCGAGTTGCATAAAGAAGAAGAAAAACTGCTCCAACCTATTTGAATTATGGTCGTAAGCAACCATTATATTTAATTTTGCAAGGAGGATAAAGTAAGCCATGTGCAGGACAAATTGGGCTCGATCGTATCCCGATAAGATTCAGAATAGTTCGTAGCTAGCTCACATTTTATTTTATTTTTTTTCCTTCTGTCTCTGTTCTTTTTGTCCTTTATCGGCTTCTCGGCAGCTAGCACTATCGACCTTTTCCCCTTCGATCTCCTCCCCCTCGACTCTTTAAAATATTGGAAGCGAGGACAAGGGAGTCTGCTGTCGTCTTCCGCGTTCGCGGAAGACGACAGCAGACTCCCTTGTCCTCGCTTCCAATATTTTAAAGAGTCGAGGGGGAGGAGATCGAAGGGGAAAAGGTCGATAGTGCTAGCTGCCGAGAAGCCGATAAAAGGACAAAAAGAACAGAGACAGAAGGAAAAAAAAATAAAATAAAATGTGAGCTAGCTACGAACTATTCTGAATCTTATCGGGATACGATCGAGCCCAATTTGTCCTGCACATGGCTTACTTTATCCTCCTTGCAAAATTAAATATAATGGTTGCTTTACGACCATAATTCAAATAGGTTGGAGCAGTTTTTCTTCTTCTTTATGCAACTCGGCTTGATATTCGGCATGCAATAAGTATTTCCACCATCATTATTGACTTTAATTTGTTTCTTGACTTGTTTTATTCTCAATGAAGAAATAAATCAAAGGGTTTGAGCAAACAAAATCATGATAGCAGTATATCAACAGCACTTGCGATTTTTTTTAAATCCTAAAATACTTAAGTGATTTAGGTTTGAAGTTTAAGTTTATGCAAATGTTAAAAAGAATATTTGTGCCGTCATGATGGAAACATACAAGTACCTCGATTCATATAAATATACGAATGCGGAAATATGGAAATCAATAGTCAAGTACAGGTGAAGGTTAAAGTGATCATTGACTCTAACAATTCAACCTTCAGACTTTGATATATAGCTCGGTTCCCCAATCCTCCCTCAGCTTAGTTCCTTGATCCTCCCTCAACTCAATCTCCCGACTCTATCAGCTCAGTCTCTCGACTTTAGCAGTTAAATCTCCTGACTACAATGACTCAGGAATTTGACTCCAATAGCTCAGTTTCCTGATCCTCTCTCAGCTCAGTCTCTCAATTCCCTTAGTCGAGACGTGGCTGATTGCGTTACTGTCCGTGGCAGATGCAAACAAGGTAGTCATTATCCCCCGTAGGACGTGGGTAAGGTAGTCGGTTATCTCAGAAAGCGTGAGCAACGTAAGCGTTGATCTCGAAACACATGGCAAACGTTAGGGTATGGCTACAACTCTATAAAAGTACGCCCTCTTTGACGGAGCGTAGTATGCGTACACAATCATCCGAACTCTTTTACCGCTCCATTATTTTCACCTTTTTCAGACCCTGGTGCTAATTTTAGCATCGGAGTAATCACATCGAGTCCAACATCGACGCCAATTCTAACCTCTTTGTTGAGTGCCTATAGGATCTTCGTATCATCTCCTCGCCATTGTGTCGTCTGCAATCTTCTCCGTGACAGTTACTCTTCGTTAACTCACTAGATCGTGGTCTCAGACAGGAACAAATTAGTGTCGTCTGTGAGAACTCGCTTGAGCTGAGGAGTTGAGATGGTGAAACCAAGGAGAACTGTCTAGGATCCTAGTTCCGCAGGTTGCATGACTCATAGGGAAAACTGTCACTATGCCCCGACAAGACTTTCAAAGGTTGTCGATCAAATGGTGCAACGTTCTCCAAAGACTCCCTCCGTTGAACCCAACGCCTAAATAAGTACATGTTGCTTCAACGTAGGTGCCTTCTATTCCTCGACGAATGCCAGTGGATCCGATAGGCCTTCTCCCATCACATTTGTGACTTCATAGACTCAGCTGGTGATCCCACTAAGGAACACACACTTGAATCTGAAGGAGGCGAGGAGAAACTCTCCTGTGAAATCTAAATAAAGAAAAGAGGTCGTTGCTCATTTAAGAGAAAGATTTGAGCAACACGCCTTTTAAAAACATTATTCTGGAAGACGAATTGTCGTGTAATTTTCAGACGACCCAACTCGAAGAATACACAAGGTCTACTAACCCTGGGGATCACTTGGGTCAGTTTGAAAACGTAACTTCGTTGCATCAGTAGTATGTAGATGGTGTCAAGTGCAGAGTCTATCTCATGACTCTTTCTGATTCTGCGCAACAGTTTGAACTGATTACCCACCCCCCCTCTTCTATTCAAACTTTTGTCGACTTCAAGGTCGTGTTCTCACATCACTTCACCAACAGTAAGCGATATTACAAAATGGCTCTCAACTTGTATACCTTACAGCAGATAGCCAAGAAGATTACGAGGGAATATATATAACGATTCAATGAGATTGCTCTGGATGTGTCAGCAGCCACTTCTGAGGTACTCATAGTGTCTTCTCGCAATGTCTATAAGAAGGAGATTTCTTTCAATTTTTGGTGAAGAAGACTAATAAATTTCAATCATCTCTTGGGTCGAGCGACAAAATAAATTAATCTTGAGGAGGCTTATAAGTCAACATAAGGAAGAAGGAATTCAATACACCGATACTTGTAGTGGCTCGACCTGAGCACAAAGCTCCTCCACCACCTTTACGGCACAAGGAGTCATTGACCAATCACCATTACACTCCATTCCAAACCGGTGGGAGAACTATGCAAACCATGGAGGCAGTCCCAACTTTTGACCTTGGGCTAAACAGGTCGAGCGACGAGGAGTCAAAACGATATTGCACTTTTTGTCGTTCTCAGGGGCACTTCACCCATGAATGCGGGCAATATGTGAGGGAGCTCTGTAAGGTAGCCGAGGAATGTCTGTATGCTAGATGATCCTCTCCAGGGCCAACTCGATAGTCATCCACCCAAGCCACTCGTGGCCAGAACTCGGAGTAGTCGTCGAAGGGACACATGCAACCTTGACACAATGAAGATTACACCACCAAGAATCGTGTACTAAGATCAAGCTAACTACAAAGGTCAAAGCAAGAAACTATCAACCTCAACCCTAAAATATCCTAGTCGTCTTCAAGTCGAAGGATCGACTTCAAGCTCGAATCCTACGAGTACATAATACGAAGCACGATAAAGTACTAACATAATCCTAATGACCATAAATAATATAATCATCGGTAAAGTTGCTTTAAATCCCTAATGGAGAGTCAAACTTTGCATTCACTCTCCACACACGTTTTTGTTTGTTTTTGCTCCCTAATGAAACTGAGTATAAAAGAGTAAAAATTGAGTATACATCAGTGAAAACTGAGTATAAAAGAGTGAAACTTGAGTATAAAAGAGTGAAAATTGAGTACATGGTTATTGATGTGGTGGATACAAACTGTCATACTCAGTTTTCTAACTTCTATACTCAATTTTCTTCAAATAATACTCACCAAACATCACATCAGGGACTGCATGCAAAGAAATGTTTGGGTAGGAATTACATGCAAAGTTGACTTGGTAAGTGGGGAGTTTAGGAAAATTTACCCTATAATCATTTATTATTTTTTTTAATAATCGTCTATTTTCTTTCATATATTATAACAATTTCTTGATTGAATAAAGCTCTATCAATCAATTTGTTGAACTATGGTTTAATTAATTCAACTTATTAGTTCCTCTTCAACTTAGCAATTTGATTCGTTCCTTAGCTAAATAAATTCATTACCTGCATGGGGTGGGCTCCAATAAATTGATTAATTTATTCAAACAATTTAACAATCAGATTCAATTAAGTCTTACGGTTAATCAAAGCAATGCACTATATTAATCCATTAGGTTGTAGATGAAATCTCATAATTTACCCAAGTAATCAACCTCTTGATTAATTAATCTACTAATTAATTGATAACTCCATTAATTAATCAATCACCCTATTAAATTAATCAACATTTTATTTAGTCAATCTATTATTAACTCCTTCAATTAACTAATCCCAATAATTCATTAACATACCAATTGATCAATTAATCCATTTAATTCATTCATTAATCAAATTATTATAAATCCCCAAATGAATAACCAAATCATACCGTATATTTTAAATCAATTCATTGAACTTTTTAATTTCAAATCCTAATAGTACCCTAATTGACCTCAATTTCCTCTTCGGTCATCGGCGGCAGCTCATGACACGCGATAGAGGCCTATCGGCGGTCGGCGACTACGGCGGGCATAGGCTGGATCGGGGCAGCGGCAGCGGCAGCGGCGACGGACGCACGGCCAGTGGCGGGGAAAACGGCGCTCGTGAGGTTGACGTCCCGACCGAAGACAAAGCAGGCAGCGCCGACGGTCGGGGAAAGAGACGGACGCGGCGCCAGCAACGGCCGGTCGCGTGGAGGGGTGGCGCCGGTGGTCAGCGCGCAGGAGCGACGCTGCCATCGCTCGTGTGGCGAAACACCGCCGTGAGTGCGTAGGTGGAGGAGCAACGCAGAGGGGAAGAAGACGGACGCGGCGTCAGCGTCGGCCTGTTGCGTGGGCGGAGGTGCGGCGCCAGCTGTTGGCGAGCGCCGAGCAGGGTCCCACGACGATCGCTCGTGCGGCTGACAACACCACGTGCGTTAGAGCAGTTCGGATCCTCTGTACCGAATCTCCTCTGTGCCTTGTACCGAACAGAAAACGACAAAAAAAGACGTGCATCTCGCGTGACTTCGCCCACTCGCGATCAAATTTCCCTCGCGCTCGACCCATGCCCTAAATCCCTTCGCCGAACTCCTGCTCCGCGCGTTCCCCTCTGGAGCAGATCTCCTCTCGCGTCCTGGCTCCGAGGCGTTCCCCTCTGGACCTCCTTCTCGCTGCCCTAAATCAGTTCGGATCGCTGCTGGTGGGGGAAATGTTTTGTTTCCTGCTGTGGGGGAAAGTGCAAGGAGGAGAAGAAGAAGACAAAGCTGGTTTAGGGGCTGTCAAAGGATCTCGGGGTCGGCACGAGCCAAGGGCTCGCCGGGGAAGTCAAGGGGAAGACGATCACGGTGATTCTTAGATTAATTCTGTTATCTACAATGATACCATTCCAAACTCCTAAGCTGCAACCAGACTTGCGTCCTTCTCCGCAAAGAAATTGGCAACGATCGTGCCGACATCTTCTAATCCAACACCAATGCAAAGAGAATTCCTCTTCGGAGCAGTGGCTTCACCAGAATGGTTCAAGACTCGCACATTTGGCCCTTCCTTGCACTTTCCCATGCATTTGCACCCCACAACTGCACCGTCACTCCCAATCTTCTTGCTGAATTCCTGCATTAGCTCCAACGCCCCGGATCTCTTGCACTTGCCCCCCATGCTCTTCGAGCTATTGCCACAGCCAATTGGTGCAACAAGGCCGCAGTTACCGCTCTCTTGAAGCACCTTTTGAGAGTTGTGATGCTCTGTTTTGCGAACAACGACAGAATTTTTGAGGCTGTTCATACTGACAACCTCGCCGTCGCACTCGCTGTCGCTGGATTCAGAGGAAGATGAGCTTGTGGATGATTCATTGCAGTCTTTCTTCATCGCAGCCTTCATGGCTGCCTTCTTTTCCTTTTTCTTTCTTTTCATCTCTTTCTCTTGTGATCTCAACTGCTTCAGTTCTTCCATCAAAATTTCTGCTACATCCCGATTTTGATCAAACAAAACCACATCAGACAATTTTTTTTCTTCAAATATTCGGAACATAAAAGAAAAGTTAGGCCAAGCTTTTAGGAAAATCAAGAAAGTTTTTTTTCAGAATTAATCTAAGAATCACCGTGATCGTCTTCCCCTTGACTTCCCCGGCGAGCCCTTGGCTCGTGCTGACCCCGAGATCCTTTGACAGCGCCTTCACCAGCTTTGCCTTCTTCTTCTCCTCCTTGCACTTTCCCCCACAGCAGGAAACAAAACATTTCCCCCACCAGCAACGATCCAAATTGATTTAGGGCAGCGAGAAGGAGGTCCAGAGGGGAACGCCTCGGAGCCAGGACGCGAGAGGAGATCTGCTCCAGAGGGGAACGCGCGGAGGAGTTCGGCGAAGGGATTTAGGGCACGGGTCGAGCGCGAGGGAAATTTGATCGCGAGTGGGCGAAGTCACGCGAGATGCACGCGTTTTTTTATCGTTTTCTGTTCGGTACAGAGGCACAGAGAGGGTTCGGTACAGAGGATCCAAACTGTAAAACATAGGGTTTTAGTTGTCTCAATCAACTCTCAGGGTGCGTTTGATTCAGGGTGATCAGTGATAACCTTGGTTATTTGTCCAAGGTTATCATTGATAAACTTGTTTGGTTTAGATTATCATCAATTCCCAAGTAATGCAGTATTACCGCCACATCAGCAAAACGTCATCAAATGGGGCATGCAACCCGTAATTGGATAACCAAGGAAAACGGATGTTTTTGTTGATTCCGGGGTTAAGGAACTTTTCTTTCCCAAATTATCCCTTAATATTTACATTTTAAGATAAAAAGATCTCTAATAATTAAGTAAATTACAACTCGTTGCCGACTCACCGATCGACGACCGCAGCCCCTCCGCCGACCGGCGACCGCCGCCGGCCGGCGACCGGCGACCGCCGCCGCCGGCGACCGGCCCGGCGACCGGCGACCGCCGCCGGCCGGCGACCGGCGACCGCCGCCGGCCGGCGACCGGCGACCGCCGCCGGCCGGCGACCGGCGACCGCCGCCGGCCGGCGACCGGCGACCGCCGCCGGCCGGCGACCGGCGACCGCCGCCGGCCGGCGACCGGCGACCGCCGCCGGCCGGCGACCGGCGACCGCGCCGGCCGGCGACCGGCGACCGCCGCCGGCCGGCGACCGGCGACCGCCGCCGGCCGGCGACCGGCGACCGCCGCCGGCCGGCGACCGGCGCCGCCGGGCCGGCGACCGGCGACCGCCGCCCGGCGACCGCCGCCGGCCGGCGACCGGCGACCGCCGCCGGCCGGCGACCGGCGACCGCCGCCGGCCGGCGACCGGCGACCGCCGCCGGCCGGCGACCGCCGACGGCCGGCGGCCGACGACCGCCGACGGCCGGCGGCCGACGACCGCCGACGGCCGGCGGCCGACGACCGTCGACGGCCGGCGGCCGACGACCGCCGACGGCCGGCGGCCGGCGACCGCCGTCGGCCGGCGACCGCCGCCGGCCGGCGACCAGCCGGCGGCCGGCGACCGACCGGCCGGCGACCGGCGACCGGCCGGCGACCGGCGACCGTCTGCCGGCGAACGATCGGTGGCGGTCGGGCGATAAATAATTTTTAAAAAAAAATTTAGTATTTTAATTAAAATTTTATTAAATTAAATAAATTATAATTAGGATAAACTAAATAAATTTAATACAAAATATTAGGTTACTTTTTAATTTTTAGTATAAATAAACATGTATTCTTATAATCCTTAATTTTGAACTAATGGGTAATATGGTAAAATATTACATTAGATTATATACTATTACCTCCAAACAAACAAGATTTTCTTTGATCATCTAAATTTAACCATTCAACATTAGATTATGTTTCATTCCTCATAACCTTGGTTATGTGATTACCAGATAATCATATAACGAAGGTCATATATGATAACTTGAACCAAACGTATCCTCATAGCATTCTAAATATGCTTTTCTATACCATAATTAATTATCCCTATAAAATATCCATAAAAATTCTTTCCAAAAAAATTATAATATTATTTACCAATTATTTTATTATTATTTCCTTAAAAATTCAATTAACCAAGATTTCAATCGTTTTACATCCTTTCCGATATTAAATAAAATTTCGATTTCAATCTTATTTAATTAATGTTATATTTATTTATTTCCCATACATAACATGATGGGCATGAGCTCTAACCTATTTCTAGGTCACTGTTTGGGATTATTGGATATGAGGTGAAGCCGCTAGGGCAGATTAATCTTCAACTATTCTTGAGAGAAGAGTCTCGGAAGCAAACTTAAATTACTGTCTTCATAGTAGTCAATGCTATATTATCATAGCGGCCTATTTATATAGATGGTTAAAATAATATATGAAAAAAATATTATGATAATATTATGATAACTATAATAATATAAAATATATAAAAATAATGATAAATATGTTTGGGGATGACTGACCTTGACTTCATTTTGAACTGTGGTGTTTACTTATCACCAAAAAATAAAATTCCTGGTGGATGCCCTGGTAGGTAAAGTCAGAGATGATCATAATGCTAATGTGAAAATGTTATATCTAGTGGTACGAGTTTACTTGCAAAAATGTCGGACAAACCAAAGGAGACAAGGTCCAGCTTGTCCATGACATCCCTCCGACATGGCCGATTGAGGCACATGAAGAGGTGCCAATACTACCCGAGCAGCCTAACCAGATTACTACGCAGATCTCCTTCCCGAATTGAAGCAAAAGGTGGTTGCTTCTCTGTCTTACGACCAGTATATCTTTATTTTGTTAGTTAAGGAAGTCATGAGAGTATCGCCTTCAGTTTTAGAGCACTGACTATAATACCAACCCAGAGGCTAGATCGGTCTGACAGAAAAAGTGACATTTTAGAATTGAACAAAACAGGATAATCCGAGCCGAGATAACAAAGCTACTGGATATCGGCCATATTAAGGAGGTTCATTTCCTAACCTGTTTTGCGAATGTAGTGGTGGTTCCCAAGCCAAGAGATAAGTGGAGAGTATGCGTAGACTTTCAGGATCTCAACAAGATTTGTCCGAAGGATTGTTATTCCTTGTCTTGAATTGACTAGTTGGTAGACTCGCGACTTCGGGTTGTGAGCTTATATGAATGCTCGATGCATATCAGGGATACCATCAAATCCTCTAGTGGTAGAAGATCAAGCAAAAGTCAACTTCGTCACCATGGATGAAACCTTTTGTTATACTGTTATGTCGTTTGAACTAAAAAACATAGGGGCAACATATAACAGTTAATGGATCGTGTAAACATTAAGTCGGGAGAAATGTTAAAGTCTATATATGTTGAACTTGGTCAGTGCATGACATCGAGGAAACCTGTTGCACGCTGTGCCAATATGAAGCAAGTGCTTTCAGAGTCATGAATGATTGCTTCCTCTGATATATTGTTACCAGGGATTGAGGCCAACCTCGAAAAGGTTCAGGCATTACAGGATATGCCTTCTCCAAAAAGTCTCAGGAAGACACAGAGGCCGTTAGGAAATTACAACTTCCAATTCATCTCTAGATTTGCTGATAAAAGCTTACCTTTCTTCAAAATGCTACGGAAGTTAGATCGATTAAAATGCGACGACAAATGCAAGCAAGCCTTCATAGATCTCAAGGTATACCTGACTAATCTGCCTCTACTCTCTAAGCCTATAATAGGAGAAACACTCTGTTTTGTACTTGGCTATAGCTAAAGGGGTAGTTAGCTTGGTTCTGCTTCGACAGGAGGGTAGGAACCACGTATATATTTCATCACTCATCTTCTGAAAGATGTGGAGACCCAATATTCTATGAAGAAGTTGTCGTTGGCTCTGGTCATGATAACGTGCATGTTAGTGGGAGCCCTAAAGCCAATTATGTGATGATTGACTAGGGACATTTTGTATCATATTCTATCATTAGTAAAGACATGTTTGGTTATTATACTTACTTTGTATTTGTACCAAATAACTAAGTATAATAATGTCCTTGTGTAGTAGGTTCTTATCTATATCATATCGATTGGTTGAATCGATAGTGAGATGATGTAGAGAACACTAAACTATTCCTAGTCGAGCATTAATATTCAAGGACAATATTAATGCATGGAGACTAGCATGTAGGTCAACTGATGACTTGAGCTCACAAGTCATGGATATGTGATATCAAGTTGACACATGGGTATACATTGGAGAATGTGTACTGAATTGACCCGCCATGAGAAAGTTTCATAGATTGTTATATGAGTGTCATAAACTTTCTCATGTCACTATTTGTATGAATAGTCCTTAGACCTGAAATCACTACGGTTCCCTACATAAGGAGTTATGTACTTTGGTATCGTCAAACGTCACCCATAACAGGGTGGATTATAAAGGCGATCACTGGGTATGTAATGAATTATGCGGAGGGATGTAAGTGATGTAGATGAGATCTATCCCTCCCATATGACGGGAGTGATATCTGTGGGCCCCTTGATCGAGTAGGACTACTTAAACGCATGGTCATGCTCGAATGAATCAATATGAGATATTGAGATCATTTGTTTGAGTGAGTCTACTCGGGGATCAAGAAACACAAGATTGACTGAGGATGACACGGTCTATGCCTCATTGGTCAATCTAGATATCAAGGATAGAAGGACAAAGTCATACACTATCATAGTCACGGAGGTTTAGTCGGATCTCGACTTTTCTTGTTACTTGGGTAGCAATGATGCATTGCTAGATGCCGCTCATTGCTTATGTGTCTAAAGTGTTTAGGCGCATTGCCAACGTCACGAGAACCTATTGGGTCACACACAAAGGACACAATGCTTCGGGAAATCTGTTCGGCATATCTGAGCCCGAGTTGGGAACTCGGGAGACCTGAGCCCGAGTTGGGAACTCGGGAGGTCAGTTCGGGAGCTTGAGTTGGGAACTCGAGAGTGCGGGTTGGAGCTCGGCAGACCGAGTCGGAGCTCGGCAGACCGAGTCGGAGCTCGGCAGACCGAGTCGGAGCTCGGCAGACCGAGTCGGAGCTCGGCAGACCGAGTCGAAGCTCGGCAGACTTGGTCGGGAGCTCGGTGACTTGCTCGGGAGGCTTGGTCGGGAGACTGAGTCGGAAGCCTGAGAGGCCCGGTCGAAGTTGCATGAAAGAAAGAGAAAAGTCTCTCTTCATTGGATGAAAAGATTCTTTTCTTGCATGGGAAAAGATAAAGAGCTACATGAAAAGATGTGTTCTTTATTAGTATTGATGAAGGAAGCTAAAGAGACACAAACCTCTTCATATTCATGGGATGATTATAAAAGATGGACTTGTGACTTTGGATGAGTTCTTCTTCTCTTCTCCTTCTTCCCTTTCTTCTTCCCTCCCTCATCTTCCTCCTTTGGCCGAAACCCTACTGTAGGGTTCTTGGTGTTCTACGAGCTACCTCAAGTTGCTAGCACAACTAAGGTAGTTCTCCCGAAGTTGAGAGATTGTGTCTGTGTGGATATGAATTGAGGCACGGACATTTGAACGTGCAAGAGATCCGGCGCACCTTGGACGAGCGGAATAAGCAAAGGGCACGCTCCAAAGGTATACACTATAGATAGATCTATTAGATAGATGAACATTGTACGAGTTTTCTTTCGCATGGATCGCTCGTGGGTTCTTGTTTCCGCTGCGTTTTTATGTTTTTGTGCCGAGAGAACCCAACAGTGCAGCGACCATTTTTCCTATCCCATCCCATCGTGATGCTTACCAACAACACTTTGGATCGGGTATTGGCTAACATTGAGATCCTAGGAAAGACTCATTAAATAGATTATAGAGCTCAACGAGTACGACATTCAATACCAATCTTGAGTGACTATCAAAATACAACCATGGCCTGACTTCTTGAACAAGACTCTAGGTTTAGAGTCTAAGGAAACTTATACAATTTTTTTTTAAATAAAAAAAAGTTAGATGCCCCAAATCGATACGAGAAATTATTTGATAGCTGGGTGAGCTAATATGGACAGACGATAAAGGACCCAAGTAATGGATGGACATTAATGTTTCAATTTCACATATTCAATGTTGTAAGTCACTACCAATTTGGAGCAAAGAGACGATGCCCCAAACAATGTCGAACCAATATTCCCTTCAAGCACAAGTCCATCATATTTGTAAGTATAATATAAGGTTTTTTCTCTAGTTGAAGTCAAGTTATATGTTCCGAAAGGAATCAACATTGATATTTGGGACTATGAATTATCCAATTTAATCCAATCTATGAATTATCAATAGAATTGAGAATTATGACTATGGTTAAGACAAACTTGGGACTATGGACTTGATACAAACTTGGGACTATGAATTAAATTGGATTATCAAAATTCGTGTGGAATAATTTTTGGTTAAGGGACTCAACTCGTGTTGTTACAGTCTGACCTGGAACGTATCAGAGTCTCAGAAATTTTTCTAAAATCTGATCGGTCCACAGACCAATCAGAAATCCTTCTGTATCAAATAGCAACAAATCTGATCGGTCCGTAGACCGATCAGGATACTCCCTGATCGGTCAAGAAGACCGATCAGGTCTTTCCCTGATCGGTCAAGGAGACCAATCAGGGCTTTTCGGGGAGTTTTATGCACATTGATATAATTTGATTCGATGTGTTGATGTCCCACTTGCTCCTGATGATCAGGACTGATGTATTCCGATGTAGGCTTTGACTTATGGATGTTTTCTTATGATTATGTGTGACTGATAACATTATGCTATGCCTATTTGTCCATTATGCTATGCCTATTTGTTTCGGTGTTTCTTCAGTCATCAGCTCTATTTGATTCCTTACTCAATTGATATATGATGCATATGAGTGTTTTGCCATGATGTATTTATGGTATATGCCTTTCATATGCAATTCAAAAATTATTCTTCGTTTTTATTTTGGTTTTGGGGAGAGACCATTGTTTAAGGGGGAGTTTTTAAACTTAATAACCAGTCTACACCCTTTTCGGTGTTTGACAAAGGGTGTTTGACAAAGGGGGAGGATTCTGATTCCATTGTAATGATAAACTTGACTTCTAATACCTAAACATAAATCGTGTTGTCAAACAACAAAAGGGGGAGATTGTTGATACAGTCTGACCTGATTGTTGTTTTGATGTTGACACCGATTTAAGTTCGGTTGAGTGAGAATTGAGATCGGATAGTTAAGTTCGGATTAAGTGTCCTGGTCGCAGACTGGGCACGAAGTCCTGGTGAGTGAAGCTGGGCACGAAGTCCTGGTGAGTGAAGCTGGGCACGAAGTCCTGATGAGTAAAGCTGGTCAAAAGTCCTGGTGAGTAAAGTTGGGCAAAAGTCCAACCAGATGGACTGAGATGAGTCGGAGAGGGCTCGGGAGCTCGTTCTCCGGACTGTGGTCAGAGAGGGCTCGGTAGCTCGTTCTCTAGACCGAGACAAGTCGAGAGGGCTCGGTAGCTCGTTCTCCATTCTTTGGTCAGAGAGGGCTCGATAGCTCGTTCTCTGGACCGGGACAAGTTGGAGAGGGCTCGGTAGCTCGTTCTCCAGGACCAGACTGAGTCAGAGATGGCAAGGGAGTCTGTTCTCTGGACTTAGGGTCGAAATGAGTGGGTGGATCGGTCTGAAGTCCGATCAGGGAGTTGGCACAAACTCCCTTGATTCTAGATCGGTCACAGGACCGATCCAGGATGTCTGATCAGTCTGTTGACTGATCCCGAAAGCTTCTGAGGAAACATAAGGCTTTCTGAACGATCTGGTGACCGATCAGAAAATATTCTGTGAGGTCACAGAAAGAAATCTGATCGGACAATGCGACCGACCAGAACCTGGCTGGACCAATCAGGAAGATCCCTGACCGATCAGTCCCTTGGCTGATCGGTTAGGTTGACCGATCAGACCTTGGTTGATCGGTCAGTGAGACCGATCAAGGGTCTTGACTCTCTAAACCATGAATCCCAGTATGTTTTGTGATCGGTCTGATGACCGATCCTCTGGACTCTGATCGGTCAGTGAGACCGATCAGAACTTTACTGGAACGATCAGAATAGAGTCTAATTGGTCAGGAAGGTGGCTGATCGGTCTGGGTGACTGTTCAACACCTCAGAACTTTAATTCAAACGGTTGTCAGATTCCTGATTTACTTCCGATTCGCTTCTGATTTGCTTTGCTAATAACTCTGTGTGTGTGCAGATGATACAGAGTTGTGAAAGTCAAATGGAGGAGCAAGAAGAAGGGTCCAGGGTGACTTTTATCTGTGCTATTTTGTTTGGTATACACCCGCAGGTTTCAACGGCACTAGACGACCTGAAGTTTCAGCTGAGGAGGTAGGCTGAGAGCTCAGATGGGGTCAGTGGGTGACGACTAACCTGAAGCTTCAGCTGAAGAGGACTTCAGTGAACTGAGAGCTCAGAAGAGGTCAGTGGGTGACGCCTGTAGGTGTGCATAAGGAAGCTTAAGAAGAAGAGGTTGGCGAAGCAGAGAATATAACGAAACAAGGAACAACAAAGCAAAAGGGTTTTGCTGTTGTGTTGAGTTGTTGGAGTTCTCTGTATATTCTTCTTGCTTGAGCTATCTGTTGTGTGAGCTTCTCGAGTCTCCTGTGCTTAATTTGTTATTCTTCTGAGACGTTTGTGGAGAGGTTCCTCCACCAAGAAGGAGAAGTTATTAGTCGGATTCACTTCGGGGTCTGATCTGCCAACGATCAAGGGATCGCCCACCTCACGGGCATGCCAAGGAGTAGGGGCAAGTTATCCCCTAACCTTGTAAATCCTGGTGTTCATTTCTGTTGTGTTTTCTTTCTGTTTTGTTTTCCGCTGCTAACCTGATCGCAAGAAGAAAAGAAACGAGGTTTTTTTGTGGCACCCCCCTCTCTAGCCATCCCAGATCCCAACAATACCGAGCCTGCCGACTCCCTTCCCATGTCATCCTCTCAACCATTGCATGTTATGGTCGACTTATTATGTTTCTAAGCTTCTGCACACTTAGACACAGGAATCAAACACAATAGGATCTAACTTGACTCGGTTGACCATTACAAAACTCACCTGGGGTACTTACTGGAAAAAGTCCCAAGATGTCCTTTATGAAGATTTTGAGTTGTGAGGCTTACGTTCGACATCAAGTCTTAGACAAACTAGAGTCCAAATCAGATAAGTGTTATTTTATAGGATATTCCAAGAAAATGAAGGATATTACTTTTATAATTCCACACAAAGCAAAGTGTTTGTCACTATAAATGGGTTTTTTTTCCTAGAATGAGAGTTCATTTCTAGATAAATCAGTGGGAGTAAAATTCATCTTGGAGAAGTTCAAGATGTAAAAAATAGCACAAAGGCTTTGATGGAAATTGAACAGGGACTACAAAGTATTGTGGATCATGAGTTTGTTGCACAAGAAGTTGTGGAGCAACAACCTATTCAAGTAGACCAACCTCTATGTAGATCTGATAGGATACATCGTCAACCTGAGAGATGATGGATGTATAGCTTGGCGGGGTTCCTAAGCGAACATGAGGTCGAACATGAGAGACCTCTCCATGTCTACGGATTAAAAATTTAATCCGAATGGAGACTCGTCTCCCAAACGATCGTCTCGTCATCGTATCAATTGATTCAAGTTACAACTTAGTCAAACTCGAGAGTAAGACCTTGTAACTTTCCGAATCAATTGACCACGGAAAAGAAAACGAGCGGATCGTCGATTTTTATGTTTATCTTCGGGGTCCATGACACAATTAATTATCAATATTAATTAACAATTAATTAAACTATGACAATTAATTAAAAACACATGCAATAACATAATACCACATGAAATAACAAAGAAAATAAAGAGGAGCCAAAGAGAGATATACCTTGTCTTTTACTTCGCAGTCTTCTACCGTATGACCCTCCCCTCTAGGACGTCGTGTGGGTGATGATCTACCAAGACGTGGAGTCACCAAGGGCCCCAATTAATCCACCTTCTTCTATCCTCTTCCAAGTGCACACCCTAGCAACTAGGGTTTTCCCACCGGCCAGCTCCTCCTTCACCTCCACCTTGCGCCGTCGGCAGCTGCCACCGTCCAAGGAGCTCAGGCCACAAGGGAGCCAAGGTGTGGGTGGATAGTAAGATGGAAAGAAAGGGAGAAGCAACTCTTCTCTTGATCCAAAACCCTAATCCGCTCCTCTCCTACTTCTTCCCTTACTGCCGGCGCCGAGTACTTCCAAAGCACTGCTGGTGGCTCCAATTCACTCCTTCTCTGATGCGCGCAACCAGGAGGAAATGGACAGGGATGAAGATGAAGAAGAAAGCAAGGAAGAAGATGAAGAAATCACCACTTCTTTGCTCTTCCTTATTCTTGTCGCTGGCGCCAGAAACCACCTAGTTGTGGTTGCCGCCGGCCACTTTTCCTCCTCTTCTCTTGCTCGCCGAACACCTCAAGGTGCTGCCCTCCTTGTTGAAGTCCCACGCCCAAAGGAAAAGAGGAGAAGGAGTTCTCTTCTTCCTCCCTTTGCTCCGGCGCCACTCCAACCCTAGGAGAGAGAGAGGGAGAGGAAATTGGAGAGAGGCTTTTGGGTTTTCTTGAATGATTTGAATTAATTGATTAGCCTTGGTATCACGACTCCTTGGGGTATTTATAGGGCTATGGTAGGGACCATGAGGAGGATTTGGGTCTTGGCCCGCTAATGGATCCAAATTCGATCCATTAATGTAAATTCATTCCACTAAAGGATCCCCATTGAACTTCCTCACCAACCCCCATATTTTCATATGGGCTCCACCTATTATGAGCACATCCATCTCCCCGTGTTTAAGATATCGAATGCCCGTTGATTAATTTAAATTACTGATAATTTTAATTAATCAACCTCTTGATCTTTGACTAGTACCACTCAACCTTTTCATCATGTTGGATCATAGTCCACTTGCAAGATTTAACATGATAAACCTTATGAGCTCATCAAGGGGGCATCATCATCCCGACTCACCAGGACACTGATTCCGTCAATAATCAACGACACACCATGTAGATAATATTATTTCCCAACTTACTGGGCCTATCGATTTAGCAGAATAAATCTCGCTCATTGGTAAATCAAAGAAATAATAATTAAATACATGTGCCCATTATTATATCGAGATTTAGAGATTATACTCCATAAAAAATTGAGGTCCAATCCAATTATCAAGTCAGTATAAATTGGATGACCTCTATTTTGGTCCTACTCAATGCACACAAAGCGCACTAGTGTAATTCTACGGTTAAGACAAACCACACCTAATTACACTACAACCATCCCGATGGTTTGTCCAACTCCATCTCGGTTGTGAGCCTCTTCTTATACTCTACAAGAGACTGATAACACGATCTTCTGTGTGTCACTACATACCATGTTATCTACAATGCAAAGTATGAGACATTTTGTGCATATATTAATATAAACATGCAACCTATGAATATGTGATTCTCTTTCAAAATGTAGATGTTCTTATACAAAAGCAAGACTTTTAGTATACATCCTAACAAGAGATATTCATTTCTCTTGTCTAACCATGATGACGTTATGATTGTTGAGTTAAACGAGCCTATATCCTATCAGAAAGCCGTGATGAACCCAAATTCTGAGAAATGACTAGAGACCATGAGGTTCAAAATGGAATCTATGTACACTAACTATGGACTTTGGTTGATCCACCTGAAAGGGTTAAACCCATTGGGTATAAGTGGTCTTTAAGAGAAAGACTGACATGGATGATCTTATGCATACCTATAAAGGGTGATTGGTAGCTAAAGGGTTAAAGCAAATTCTTGGTATAGACTATGATGAAATCTTTTCACCAGTTGCGATGCTTAAATCTATTCGGATCATGCTTGACACCACAGTGAGTCCATGTGGGATTCCCTCCTCCACGCGAGACACCACAGCTAGGAATGACAATTTTCCCCGCGGATTTGGATACCCGTGGGGAAAATCCGAAACGGGGTGGATTTGGGGAGGTATTATCGGATTTGGATTCGGATTCAGAGATTTTTTAAAGTCCCCGAAACAAACTGGGGTTGATATGGGGATGCTATCTCCATTCCCGAACCCGCTCCGATATCTCTAATAATAATAAATTAATAATAATTATTAAAATAATTTCAATAATATTAAAGATTTATGAAAATCTAATACGAATCCTAAATTAATTATTATTAATTTATTATTAGTTGAGATATCTCTGTGGCGGGGATGGGGATGGGGATGGGGGTTTAATCCCCGTGGATTCGGGGACGGGGATTCCCCGATTAAGTGGAGGTGGGGATGGGGATGGAGATTTACTTTGGGGACGGGGATGGAGACGGCAAACCCGTCCCCGACCTGCCCCATTTCCATCCCTAACCACAGTACCGACAACCCTAGAGACGACGATATAAATTGCCTCTTCTACAGCTATTAGGTGAGGTTTGGAGTAGGGGGGGTCTGTTTTCTTAATCCATTTGGTTTTCCTCGGAGTGGCTCTGTAATCATGCTGTTGTTTTCTAATTTGGTATAGCAGTGGTCAAGTGAGGTTTAGCGATGCCAGGAAGTGGTCTAGGTTTGGAGTCTCCTTCTCCTCTCTCTCGTTGTTTGCTTGTGTTGGATCGGAGCAGTCAAATTTTGGCAAGAGGGTTGTCGCCGATACATCACAGTAAGTAAGGATGTTGGTTTTAGATTTTTCTTTAAGTTGTTGGGTTTACCTTGCTGTTGTTGTGAGCCTTCCTTGTTGAGGATTCTAATATGTGGTTGAATGGGATTGTGTTTGTGTCATTAGGCGCTACTGTTCGGATTGGAGCGGATGTAGTAGAATGTGTAGGATTTGTTGTGTTGTTAGGTTAGCTACATGTGGTATACTCTGCCAATGCCACGAGTTATGGGAATCTTGTACTAAATTTTCTTTTTGATATTTGGAGTGGATAGTAACTTGGTTTGGAATTGTTGTTGGTAAGGTGTTTTCCTCTCTATGGTTGTTCTGTTTGAAGTTTTGGATCTTGCCGTGGGCAAGATGAGTTGGCTATTTGTTTCTGTTGGTGCAGGAAGCACCATATCGAACCTTATTTTGATATTGGCAAAGGATTCAAAGTTAAGTTTATTTGTGATCTAATAAAGTTACTTGAGTGTGCAGAAACAAAGTCCTAGCGAAGGGCTGCTAGGCACCTGGCGAAGGAATGCCAGGATACAAAGCCCTAGCGAAGGACTGCTAGGCACCTGGCGAAGGAATGCCAGGATACAAAGCCCTAGCGAAGGACTGCTAGGCACCAGGCGAAGGATTGCTTGGAACTGAAGACCTGGCGAAGGACAGCTGGGCACCTGGTGAAGGACTGCTGGGCAAAAGTCCAACCGGAGGAGCCGGTTGGCATCAGGTAAATTCTCCTGAGAGGAGTAGGTGAGGACGCGTTCCCCGTCGAGGGAACAGTAGGCGTCGGTTCGACCTAGGGCACCATTTCGGAGACCCAAAGTCAGAACCAAGACAGCTAAGGCTGTATAAAACTAATACATTATTGCTCTGTGTTGTTTTGGACTAACCCTGGATGCAAGACCGAAGGAACGAGTGTCTGCAGCTTAGAAAGCCTCAAAGGAGTGAGGCAGAAGCTGAGTAGGGCGCCCCCAGTGTCCCGGGTGTCCCGGGCGCCCCCAAGGTGAATACAAAACAGATGAAGCAAAAGAAGTGCTTCGGCAGCTCATGGGCGGGGCGCCCCCTGCGTCCCGGGCGCCCCCAATGCCCGGGGCGCCCCCCCGCCCGGGACGCCCCGCGCCCGGGACGCCCCGCGCCCGGGACGCCCCGCGCCTAAGCCAGCGAAGTCGATTAACCTTATCCAGCCGAGAAGCCCGCTGAAGGAGTCAACCAGGGTGCCCCCAGTGTCAAACCTCAGCCCTATTCGAGTGGGATAGAGGCTGACCGAGACAAGCTCGGATCGGGTGACACGTGGGGGGGGGGGGGGGGGCGCCCCCGACATCCAGGGTGCCCCGAAGTGCTATAAATAACACCCAACGCCAAGGCTTCTCAACAATCTTCTGTTCCAACGCACTCACGCTCTTCTACTCCCGCGCTCTGCTCCGGAAACCTCCCGACTCGAGATACAAGCACCGACGACGTCCTTCTGCACCGAAAACACAATCTACACCGGACGTCAGTAACGAAGAGCTGTTTGTTTTGTTTACTATACTACAATTATCATATCTGTCTGTAAAATGTTTCACGCACATATAGAATTGCCCGCAGTAAACGGTCAACGACCGTGAGCCTTGGAGTAGGAGCCGATCGCGACTCCGAACCAAGTAAAAGATCTTGTGTTCGCGTTTTGTGTTTATTTCTTCCGCTGCGTAATTTCTCTAACTCTAATCCGAACGATTTATGATATTCACCCCCCCTATATCGTTTCTCCCGATCCAACAAGTGGTATCAGAGCGGGGAAGCTCAAATCTGGTGCAACCACCAGTTTGAGAATTTTTCAGATTTTTTTAATTACTTTTCTTTTACTTTTTCGAAGTTTTCTCGTTAATCGAGGTTGGTGGAACACCCCTCGATAATTATTTCTCTTTATCCCGCACTACTAATCGAAGACCAAGTCTTGGGATATTTTCTTTCCTTTAGTTTACTTTTCAGATAAAATGGTCATGCAAGAAGGCTTCAGCACTGCAAGACCACCTCTCTTCAGTGGGGAGGACTTCTCCTACTGGATGAGCAGAATGGAGGTCCACCTGAAAACTCAAGTGGACATGTGGATAATTATCCAGTCCGGACTGGAGATTCCAAAGAACGCTGAAGGAGTACCTCAAACCTACACAGAGTGGGACACCGCTCTGAAACGGAAGATTGAGGCTGATGCAAAGGCAACCCAGACCCTCCAATGCGGCTTAACAAAAGAGGAGCTGAACCGGGTGGGTCCATTCAACAGTGCCAAGGAGCTGTGGGGGAAACTGATCGAGCTGCACGAAGGAACTTCAGACACTCGAATCAGCAAAAGAGATCTCCTTCTGAACAAGCTGTACACGATCAAGATGAACGACAACGAAACAACAGCTCAACTCCACGCCCGAATTCAGGAACTAATGAACGGACTACATGTTAGTGATATGAGAGAAGTGTCCTAAGGCAATCGCCTTATGATTGTAAACATTTATTTTAATAAATGATAATTCACTATTTGAGTATACATGTTTGTGTATTTGATTGGGATCTTAAACTCATCTACTGAATGTCCGCAATACAATTCACAACATAAGAGAATTTGTGATGGGATCACAACTAGTGATTATCTCTAAATGTGCAATTGTGAAGTATTGAAAATATCCCTAGTCGATGAATTGATAAAAATGGACACTATCAATTCTGTTGAGACTAGCATGGGTTATTCTCTAATCAGCTGATTCTCACTGGCTGGTGGCATTGGGATGTCCGGAGATAAACATGGATGCTAGTTGAGGGAACTAGTTCATTGGAGTGACTAGCTGTAAAACTTCATATGGTAATCTATATAGATATGTCAGTGAAGTTCTTACTGCAGCTTAAGTGAGATGTTCCTTTGACTTGCGGTGTTCGAGTCATCTTGGTCATGGAGACTTATACTTTAACATCTTAAGCAAGCATCTCCAAGGAGGTGTGGACCCAGGATGATTGGGTATAAGCCGAAGTGCCCGAAGATGTTTGAACAGCCTACAAAGGATTCACCACTTCTTGCGAGGAGATGTATACCCAGGCCTATCGTCGGATTGTTACTCAAAGCCTCTGGCCAGAGCATGTCATGTTTAGAGTATGAGTCTCTTAAATACATGAGAGTAATTAGAAATCCAAAGGACGAGAAAGACACTACTTGGGCTAGGTGTGACGTAGTCAGCCTAGTGGGGACTGACACACACAGACCATGTCCTGAACCAAGTGGGTATAAGATGGTGAAGGGAATGGGGCACGATTCATTAGAGTTGTTGAAGGGTTTCAGAATTACTTCTGAGGTCAAACCGTTGATCTTTCGATTAATTGGGGGTCATGATGTACTACTAGGTGCCACTCATGACCGTTCTATAATTGGTTAATTATAGACGGCCAACATAAATCGAAAGCCTATTTAGTCACACGCACTACGAGTAATCCGAGGGATTTAAAACGAGTTGAAAATTGGATTTTCCAAACAAGAGAAATAAGTCGAATCTGAGTTAATCAGAGGCGCAACGGAAACTTAAAATGGCTAAGTCTTTTGAAGGCTTAATTGGCGAATTAAATGAGTTTAATTCGCGATGGAATCAGCTTGGTTTGGCCGGCCAAAGAGGGTGTCCACCCTCTTGGTTTGGCCGGCCATTAAAAAGGGAATAAACCAATTTAATTGGTTTAATTAATAAAATAAATCTAGCGCGATTTGTTTTATAAATTATGGATAAATAAATTTGTATAAAGAAATTTATAGAAATAAATTTATAGAAATTTATTTTTTTTTGGGAAATTAAAATAATCCGTGCAGTGGTTTATTTTAATTTTATAAAATCAATTATGAATTGATTTTTCCATTAAAAGAAAATTTATAAGTTTCTTATAAAATTTATTCCATAATTAAAGAAGAGAATAATTTGTTTTATTATAAAGTTAGTTATAATAAAACTAGGCATAACGGAATTATTCATAAGAAAATTTATAAGATAAATTTCTTATGAAAATTAATAACGTTAATTCCGTTAAAGAGGAGACTTAGCAAGGGAGAGGTTACTATATAAAGGAACCAAAGGCTAGCCTTCAATTCCAATCAATTAAGTTGATTAAGAGTTAATCCTCTCCCTCTCTCTCTCTTATTCTCTTCCTCCCTTTTCCCCTTCTCAACCCTAGGGCCGGCGCCCCTTGAGGCAACTAGGGCCGGCGCCCCTTCATCCACCTAGGGCCGGCGCACTTCTTCCCTTAGGGTTGGTTGCCGTGAGCTATCAAGGAGAAGGAGAAGCCAAGACAAGAAGAAGAAGACGCGGATCACAACTCCTCTCTTCCCGGAATTTAGATTCCGTTTCTTGTTGGTGAGTTTCCATTCTTTTCTCTTGTTCTTCTAGTTGTGCCTTTAGAGAATCTAGTAGTTCTCATTGGCACAAAACTCGTGACTTTGCGAAGTCATCCCGAAGAGAACTCGGCGTGGACGCGAATAGAGGCGAAGCTTCCAAGGGACGCTACGGTTGGATATCGTCCCTTACTTCGAGTTACGCGAGGTACTTAGTAAATTAGTTTACTTTTCCGCAAAGTTTTAATTTATGATTATGTCCACACACCATAAGGTTGCATGCTAGATACGTGGTTAAAATAATTTAGGAAATTATTTAATGCTAATTCTTCCGCTGCACGTAAAAATTTAAAATTTTACGAACCTGTATCCTTGTCGACATGCACCCGGTCCCAACACTACACACCATCGATCACAAGGTAGAAAACCGTGACCTAATAAGGTATGCTTTAAATGCTTTCCCGAGAAACACCTTGTGGGCATCTATGGTAGATGCATACAAGGTTTCAAGGGACTTGTCAAAAATTAAATTAGATGAACTGTTTTCTGAACTCGAATTACATGAACAGACTAACTGCAATCTGGTCGAGAAAAGTATTGCCTTTGTTGCAGGTAAAACTGGAAGGACAACCAAGAAGAAGCCTCAACCTGCACCCGAGTCTGATTCAGACTCAAATTCAGAAGACGAAGAAGGAGATCGACCTAAGCTGGTTCGACTGGCCCGCGACTACTACAAGGAATTGAAGAACCAAACCAACAGAAGAAAAGCCAGCCGAAGAAAGGATGAACCAGCTGAACCCTCAAATGACAAGAACAAACCAAACGTGACATGCTACGAGTGCAAAAAGAATGGTCACTACAAGACGGAGTGTCCGAACCTAAAGGAGACCAAGAAGACTAGAAGAAAAAAGGCACTTCAGGCAACGTGGGACGAGTCCTCCTCCTCCGAAGAAGAAGAGGTCCCACAGTCGAACCTGCTCGCGCTAACCGCCTCAGAAGAAATCGAGACCGAGTCAGAATCGGAACAGGATGACGACAAACTAACATTTTCAGAGGACGGCGAAATCAAGGTAAGTGGTTTTTCAAGAAGTCAGTTAAATGAGTTAATTTCTTATCTTTCTCGAGATTTGGCGAAAGCTAAACTCTGAGTCGAATCCCTCCGACAGGAAGTAAAACTCCTGAAAGAGGGAGCTGACTCTAGATCTTTAACCGAGAAGGTTCAAGAAGGAACCTCTAATCAAGTTGAAAAACTTGAGAAAGAGAATTCCTCCCTGAAAACTCAGGTTAAGGACCTTAGATCAGCTTTAAAACGATTCACTTCTGGTTCCAAGGGTCTTGACATGATTCTTGGAAAACAGAAGTCGGTTCTAAATCGATCCGGACTAGGCTATACAACCAAATCTAGACAAAGATCCTACTATGCTGTACTGAATCAGTCCAGACCTAAAGTTCAGGCATGGGTACCCAACTGTACCTGAACAAACAAACTGGATCAAATCAGTATTGGATCCCCAAGGACAAGATTAACATCTTGTCGAACCATTATCGTGGCTTTAGTCCAGGGGGAGCCAAATTAAAAACTATATTTATTATTAGATAAAATTCAATTCTTGTTTTCAAATTGCATGACTATTTGTTTATTTAATTCCTGCAATTTATTATGCTTTGAATTAGGATTGGTTAGTTTAAGGACTGAACCAACTTAACTGAAATTTGAACAATATAGTATTGGGTGGAGGTGAGATGATAGTACGTTAGGGAAGCCTTTTCTAATAAGGTCAAGTATACACTACTTGGTCTCTTTAGATTGGTGAAACTAGCCGAAGCTACCGATCCAAAACCCAAACTAGTTAGACCAGAATTTACCAAAAAGTAATTTTGAAGATGAAATCTCACTAAAAGGCTTTGTCTAGGAAAGGGTTGATGATCCAATAAGACTACGGCCAAAGAAGGCCTTGTGCCTCGCCAAGACCTAGAAGCCAATTTTTGAAATTCAAATTCAATTTACTCTTTGTTAAATTCGAATCTAACACAAATTTTCAGTTAATTTTAGATTCAAATATCTCTTTTCAAAATAAATTTAAATTGGGTTTAAAAATTAATTTAACTTTTCAAAATTAATCATGGCCTTTTCAAAATAAATCTTTCTATTAAAATATGCATCTCACAAAACAGTTAAGGATATCCTGTTTTGTCACTTAGAAATAGGTGAGACGCTTAGGACCTAAAAGTTGAGTCCAACCCAACCAACTAATTCAAATTAATCAAACTAAAATTAATTCAATTAAATCAAAATCAAATCTTAATTAAATCAATTAAATTCATCTTAATTAAATCAATTAAATTAAATCTTAATAAATTAAATTTAATTCATCTAACTTTTAAAATTCAAAGTTAATTCATCTGACTTTTAAAATTCAAATTTAATTCATCTGACTTTTAAAATTCAAATTTAATTCATCTGACTTTTAAAATTCAAATTTAATTCAACTGACTTTTAAAATTCAAATTTAATTCAACAACCTTTAAAATTCAAATTTAATTCAACCGAACAACTTTCAAAATTAAAATTTAAATTCAACTAAACAAACTTAACCCTCTAAATTTTAATTTTCTCAAAAATCAAATTTAACTTTTTAACTAAGAGTTAATGTTTCAAATCATTATAATTAAAATCAAGTCTCTTTTGTTCACTAACCTGAAATTTATTTCATAACATTTATTTCTTTCCTTTACCATTATACAAACATTTCTTTCAGACATTTAGTTTATTCTTGTATGGAAAAAAGTCACCTTAGGATTACTTAGGATATTTTTTGTGTCTGCGGTCCGGGCTTAGATATTTATATTTTTTTTGGGACTTAAAAAAAACTTCTATTTTTTAAATCATTTCCCCTTTTCAGTTTTCTATATTCATTTTCTCAAATAGGAGAATGAAATTATATTTCAAATCATTAAAATAAAATATTTTTTTAAACTTAGTTTTCTTCTCTTTTTATTTGAATCAAACCCTAAGACTAAGAGGAGGATTAACTTGTGGTCAACAAGCCTCCTAGGACTGTGTCAGGTTTAGGGGGAATTCAAATTAAAAGAAGTTTAAAAATACTATGTTCTCAAACTATCACTCATGTTTTTCGAAAACTATGCTATCATATGTCTTTCAAACAATCATTTTTTTTTCAAAATGTTAATACTTCAAAATTCATTTTAAGAATTGTGCTTTTGATTTTGACAAACCCTAAAGACACAGAGGAAGGTCCACTTCATGACCTACAAGGACTCCGAGGATGTGTCAAATTTAGGGGGAGTCTAAACCAATAGAAATTATTTCTAACAAGTATTTTCTTTAGTAATTATTTTTAAAATTATTAAATAATTCTTTTGATCTGAACTGACCCCTAAGGACTCATAGGAAGAATACTTGTGGTCAACAAGCTTCCAAGGACTATGTCAAGTTTAGGGGGAGGTAAATTAAAAGAACTATTGAACATTTCATAATAAGTTGTGTTAATACACAAGTTTTCAAAGTTCTTTTGAAAATACAACTAATTTGCCTTTAAAAATACCAATATTCTATTTCTCAAAATGTTTTTGTGGCTTAGTAAATCTTTTTTGAAATGCTTTTTGAAATTTTCTTGAGTTTGGAGAATTTTCAGGACACTGAGGGAAATGCCCTTGTAGTCAACAAGGTTTCCTAGGATTGTGTCAGACTGGAAAAGAAACCTAGTCAAGTAAAATACTATGTTTTCAAAATGCATAATACTTTTTAAAAATTATTTATATTTTTCAAAGTCTAATAGTTTTCAAAAACAGTACTTAGACTTTCCAAAAAGGCTCAATCTGTTTTTTTAAAAGTACTTGCTTATTTTTCAAAAATGCATATTTTTTCAAAAGTACTTATACTTTTCAAAAATTGCATAATATCTTTCAAAAGTACTAATACTTTTCTAAGGCAATAGTATTCTAAGTACGTGAATTTTCTAAAGATTTGCCTATAAATAGAAAATCTTTTTTTAAAATTGCACAATACCTTTCAAAGTGGAGCTTTGTTGGTGCAATTTAAGCTTTTTGCTAGGCTTTCAAGAGTTATACTAAATATTTTTATGTTTTCAAAACTCATAGGCTCTGATACATAATTTTTTTCTTAAGACTTCTTTCAAAATATATTTCTTTATTAATAAACAGCTAAGGAGAGAAAAAGCTCAAACTGTTCAAAATCAAAATGTTTTTCAAAAGCTTTCTCTTATTCAAAAAGCAAAGTTGAATTTCTAAGTGTGCTTTCAAAAATTTCTAAGAGCATCTTTTTGCAAATATTTCTAAGTAGATTTTTTCTTAGTAAACAAAATTGCTATGTTTCATTGGTCTTAACCTTCTTGCTTAAACTGTTGTAATTTTAACTTAACTTTGAATTGTGTTGCCATAAATCAAAAAGAGGGAGATTGTTGGTGCAGGAAGCACCATATCGAACCTTATTTTGATATTGGCAAAGAATTCAAAGTTAAGTTTATTTGTGATCTAATAAAGTTACTTGAGTGTGCAGAAACAAAGTCCTAGCGAAGGGCTGCTAGGCACCTGGCGAAGGACTGCCAGGAAACAAAGCCCTAGCGAAGGACTGCTAGGCACCTGGCGAAGGAATGTCAGGATACAAAGCCCTAGCGAAGGACTGCTAGACACCTGACGAAGGACTGCCAGGATACAAAGCCCTAGCGAAGGACTGCTAGGCACCAGGCGAAGGATTGCTTGGAACTGAAGACCTGGCGAAGGACAGCTGGGCACCTGGCGAAGGACTGCTGGACAAAAGTCCAACCGGAGGAGCCGGTTGGCATCAGGTAAATTCTCCTGAGAGGAGTAGGTGATGACGCGTTCCCCGTCGAGGGAACAGTAGGCGTCAGTTCGACCTAGGGATCCATTTCGGAGACCTAAAATCAGAACCAAGACAGCTAAGACTATATAAAACTAATACATTATTGCTCTATGTTGTTTTGGACTAACCCTGGATGCAGGACCGAAGGAACGAGTGTCTGCAGCTCAGAAAGCCTCAAAGGAGTGAGGCAGAAGCTAAGTAGGGCGCCCCCAGTGTCCCGGGCGCCCCCATGGTGAATACAAAACAGATGAAGCAAAAGAAGTGCTTCGGCAGCTCATGGGCGGGGCGCCCCCTGCGTCCCGGGCGCCCCCAGTGCCCAGGGCGCCCCGCGCCTAAGCCAGCGAAGTCGATTAACCTTATCCTGCCGAGAAGCCCGCAGAAGGAGTCAACCAAGGCGCCCCCAGTGTCAAACCTCAGCCCTATTCGAGTGGGATAGAGGCTGACCGAGACAAGCTCGGATCGGGTGACACGTGGGGGGGGGGGGCGCCCCCGACGTCCAGGGCGCCCCGAAGTGCTATAAATAGCACCCAACGCCAAGGCTTCTCAACAATCTTCTGTTCCAATGCACTCAAGCTCTTCTACTCCCGCGCTCTGCTCCGGAAACCTCCCGACTCGAGATACAAGCGCCGACGACGTCCCTCTGCACCGAAAACACAATCTACACCGGACGTCGGTAACGAAGAGATGTTTGTTTTGTTTACTGTACTACAATTATCATATCTGTCTGTAAACTGTTTCACGCACATATAGAATTGCCCGTAGTAAACGGTCAACGACCGTGGGCCTTGGAGTAGGAGTCGATCGCGACTCCGAACCAAGTAAAAGATCTTGTGTTCGCGTTTTGTGTTTATTTCTTCCGCTGCGTAATTTCTCTAACTCTAATCCGAACGATTTACGATATTCACCCCCCCTCTATCGTTTCTCTCGATCCAACAATTTCTTTGGTTGGGATGACTTTGCCGTGGTGGCATCTCTTGGGTTGATTTTGTTCTCTTATAGCCGTGTGCCATAGGACGTGAGTATTCTGTTCTTATGGAATACATGTAGGATCTGTGTGTGGTTGAGTCTTGTGGTCTTGTACCTTGATTAATGGATATTTAGCCCTGCTTTGGAGTTGGATTTGATTTGGATCAGTAAGGGTTAATTTTTGCTTTTAAATTCGTGGTAGCTCCTTAAGTTAGTTTGGGAAATTAACTTAATAATCTAATGTTGTAAATTAGGTTAAGAAAGAACTCATGGTTGTTTTAGATTTAATTAAGTAGATATTATAATTACAATTTATCATAATCATGTTTAGTATCTTGTTTAGCTAATTTAGTAATTATATAAATAACTAAACTTAGTCCTTGATACAGGACATTGATTGGTTTCGAATACTTGGACGTGAAGCTTCTATTCTAATTCGGACTACACGTCATTTATAAGGCGAGTATTTCTTGCTTGCTTCTATAGCTCTATTTATCTTTAAATGCATGGTTATTATGTTATCTAAGTAGGTTTATTTATTTTAAATCTACTCTACTTGTTTCATGCTTGATACTTTTTAAGTACTTAACCTTTGAATTATAATCAAAATTTTCAGTTATACAGTCTCAACTTTTATTTTCTCTTTTAAAGAGTACCGCTTGTACGCGTGTATTGTAATACTATCATGCAACCTATTTAGGGTTTGATTAATATTAGATATATCTTGCCCGGTAGATTAATTGCATGTTTATTTATTATGGTGTTGATTGAATACTTGTGTCACTTATTGGTTGTATAATGGTTAACCTGATTGATTGAGTTTATATACATTGGTATCATGTGTCATGTTGCATTGTTGCATGCTAGTGGTTGTTGGCTTTCTTGTGGTTAAATCCATCGTCAGTCATATAGTTGTCTACCCACTCAACCACTTAGGGTAGTGGTAGTTATTAGATTGGGAGCAATTGTCCAGTTGTGCTTTACTCAACCACTCAGGGTTGGTGGTAGTTGTTGGAGTTGTAGCCGACGTTGGAAACTGATGGCTAGAGAGGGGGGGTGAATATAGCCAATCTCTTTGACTTTAAACACTTGTGAGGTTTCTGCACTCAACTTATCAGTAGCACAGCGGAAGAAGCAAAAGAAAGGAAGCAGTGCAGTAAACAAAATAGAAATGAAAGCAAGCAAGAACAACTACCAAAGTCGCTAACAAGAGGGTTTACAAGGTTCGGGGATAACTTGCCCCTACTCCTTGGCGTGCCCTTAAGGTGGGCGATCCCTTGATCGTCGGTAGATCAAGCCCCGGTGTTCACCGGATATAACGCAACTTCCTTCTCGGTGGAGAAACCTCTCCACAGCGTTTCAAACAAGGATATAGATTTAAGCTTACTGAAACACAGAGAAAAACTCTTACTCAGCACCTAGCAAGGACAAGAACACAGCGAGCTTATCCTGAGCTCCACCTAGCGACGATCTCATGCAAGGACTCCCTCCTTCGTGTCTTCTCACTGTTGGACTCCAAGCCCCTTGTTCTTTCCTCCCAGCACTCACGTAAGAGTTGGTTGCTTCTCGATTGCGGTTACTTGCTCAAAATGATGAAGACTTCAGGAACACAACAAGCAAGTTGTGGAGAAACACAAGGCGCAGCAAGAACTTCAGCAAGCTCAACACAGAAAAACTGTCGAACACTTCTCTGCTTCAGCCGAAGTCTTCTTCTCCCTTTTGTTTCTCCACCAAGCATCAGATGACACCATCCCTGCAGCTCCCAGCTGCTCATTTGCCAACGCCATCTACCACTGAGCTATCCCTGGACTCCCTGAGCTTCCCTCAGCCAAGCTCCAGTCTTAGCTCCAATCTGCAGCTCGGCCATTGCAACCTGAGATGGAGAAACAGACAAACCTGCTCCAAGGAAAGCCTCCATTGACTTCTCCTTGAGTGTTTGAATCCTCCCCTGTCACCTGCAGCTTAATCAGACTGTTAGAGCAGTAAATCACACAGTAAATCAAATATCAGAAGCAAACAGCAGCGAATCGGATACGATCAGACGCTCTGATCGCGTCTGACAGTGCAATTTGAATTAAAGTGATCGGTCACCGGACCGATCTAGGGCTTGTGGGTCGGTCACCAGACCGATCCACTGCTTCGCTGGGATTCCCAGCTTTCGCGGCTATACACGCCTGATCGGTCACCCGACCGATCAGAGTGAAGCCTGATCGGTCACCAGACCGATCAGAGTGAAGCCTGATCTGTCACTCAGACCGATCAGGACAGATGAACAGTGATTTTTTAATCAGATCCTAAGTCCCTGATCGGTCACCGGACCGATCCAGGGTCTGATCCGCAAGGGAACTCACTCACTATCCACTCCCTGATCGGTCACCAGACCGATCAGGAGCAAGGCAGCAAGGAAGCAGCTTGCTCCCTGATCGGTCACCGGACCGATCAGGAGCCACATAGTAGGTTCCCAACCTCACTGTGCGCTCCCTGATCGGTCACCAGTCCGATCAGACATCTGTGGATCGATCACCAGACCGATCCACGAAGGAGCAGCGTGCCAATGTCCCTAATCGGTCACCAAACCGATCCAGGGAGTCAAACCCAGCCCTCCAAGCTAGGGTTTCATCCACCTTAGCCCTCCAAGCTAAGGATTTTTCAATCTAACTCTCCAAGTTGGGAATTTGCACCTAACCCTCCAAGTTAGGACTTTTCACCTAGCCCTCCAAGCTAGGACTTTTCACCTAGACCTCCAAGCTAGGACTTTTCACCCAACCCTTCCAAGTTAGAACAACATCCAACCTAGCCCTCCAAGCTAGGCACCTGACGCTCCAAGCCAGGACTTTTTAACCTAATCCTCCAAGATGGGAATTTGCACCTAGCCCTCCAAGCTAAGACTTTTCACCTAGCCCTCCAAGCTAAGACTTTTCACCTAGCCCTCCAAGCTAGGACTTTTCACCCACCTCTTCCGAATTAGGACTTTTCATACACCTAGCCCTCCAAGTTAGGATTTTCAACACCTAACCCTCCAGATTAGGATTTTCAAACACTTAGCCCTCCAGACTAGGATTTTCCATACCATGCCTGATCCCCGATCAGGACTTAATCATAATCAAACATCATCCACCTAAACTAAAATCGGTGTCAACACCAAAACAACAATCAGGGTCAGACTGCATCAACAAGCAACACCCCTCCATTGTTTACGAGGGTTAGGAAGACCCATAGGGTTAGAGGTCACACTCCTCCTTTTCTTGGGGTTTAAAGGTACACTCCCCTAGAGTAGAGGTACACTCATCCTGGGGACTTTAATATACAACAGTTGTACTCTCTCTTTTTTGGGGGTTCCGGATTAAGGTTTTTTGCCTAGGGACTGAGGTTTTTCTTCCAGCGTCCTGTCTACCCAGCCATTCAGAGGAGATGATTGTGAGAGTACGTACAGTTGTCACAACTTTTGCTCGGTCGGCCATGCGGATGTGATATAATGGTTGTTAGATTGGTGTGTAGGGGTGACACATGACATTGCATCATTTGAATATGATGCATCTTGCATTTTATTTGAGTTATGATTGTTGCATTTGATTGACATGTATATATGGAGTATGATTTGCATTGTTTATATGATTTGAATATACTCAATAGTATGAGCGGCTTATTTATTTGTTATGAGGATTTTTTATCATGCCTCGCGGGTATGTTTATACATTTGATTTGTGTTCTATATTCTGGAAACTATATAATTTGTTTCTTCCTGCTTAATATATCTTATTTATACTAAGCATTTATCTAGCCCGGACTCACAACCCCCTGCCTCCATTTTTGTTTCAGGTAATTGACAACTATGTCTCGTGCCGCCAGGAGAGGATTCATTTGTCAGTCTTATAGCGTCGAGTGTTTCTTTTTGGTTTGTTTCATATTTTTTTATGCAATGGACTTGTATATGTGCCTTTAATGAACTTGTAATTATTTTTGTGGACTTTCGATTTAATGTATTATTTTACTAAGTTGATTATGCTTATTAATTATTTTATAAATGTTAATAACTGCGTGGATGTGATTTTCATTAATGTATTACTGTTATTGCCAGCCTTGTATGACTGTACTTGTATATCAGTTGAGAGGTATGTATTATGAGATTCATATTGTCTGCCGTATAGGGGGATGCTATCGGATTGTTGAGCAAGCATTGGCCGTGGGGCATGATAGAATTGTTACGTTATGGGTCATCCATCGTGCACCCGTCTGTACTAGCGATTCAGGCGCCTGGATTATTTTTTTTAAAATCAATATTTTTAAAATTTTAGATTCTAAATACATATCATATATTCCTTGAATATTTAAATTTTTATCTTAAACACTACAACCCAAGATGGAGGTCTGAACCCTAGAAGAAAAATCTTATTAATTTAAATCTACTATATCTCATTTCGTAAATTTTAAAATCTTAAACCCTAAATATATATAATATGTCCTATCAATATCGAAATTTTTATCTAGAATACTATAATCCAAGAGGAAATCCTAAACCCTAGAGAAAAATTTTATTAACTTAAATTCACTATAACTCAATTCTTAAATCCTAAAATTTTAAATCCTAAATATATATAATGTATACCGATTTTATTTTTTTAAAAAAAGGGATCCCCTTTGATGAATTCAAGCACAACGCCCTCTTGGAATGAATCCAGATGTCCTAAATTAGTGTCCCGAACGGATCCGTAATGAACAATCCGTAGTGTGTGTCTATATATTTGTGATGTATGAGTATGACCATCCACAAAATGGTGTCAAAGATGAATTCTTAGACTCATTAAAAAATAAAAAAACCTCGCCATCAAAATACTATGTATTAATTAATAGCAACACACAATTCTCTTGACGATCTTTTCTTTAATCGCCGTCTCCTTTCCTTTCTCAATTTAATGCACTCCTAAAAGGAATGACTTGGCTCGACCTGGAATATCGGTCGCCTTAAACAAACTTCCATCATGCCCGAACTAACTAAAACTAAAGAGCCGTCACCGCGTTAATTGTGGAATCTCGACGAGACCGACCGTTTCACGTACGATTGCCGACGAGTCCATTTCTTCCGTGGTCCCACTTTCCGCGTTCACCGTCTCAGTCGCTATTCTCGGTGTCGTGCTTGACGAGACGACGACGACCCTTTCCCTCCCGGTCTCCGGCCATAGATGATGACGTCCTTCACGGCCCGCCCCAAGGCCCATCGCCGTCGCCATCCCTCCCGCTAGCTCTGGTTGCTCGCTAAATATTCGTTGGAATAATTCGCACTGATTGGTAATTGCAGCCGCTTTGGATCTTTAATCCCCCTCGAAAGCAAAAGCACTAAAGCAGTGAACAAAAAGGCGAGAAACCCTCTTTATTTTCCCCGTCTCTCGTGACCCCTCCTACCCTTCAGTTTCACTTTCACTGCTCTCCCCATCGCCGTCTCCATCCATATGGCGCTCCACATATCTGCCGACTCTCCCCAAATCCGCCTCAGGATTCTGTTGTTCCTGTAGTTTTGGTTGTCGAATTGAGATTTGTCCACTGCCCTTCCGCTCGCAATGGCGCTTCTCGTGCTGGCAGTTCTGATCCTCCTCGCCGGTTCTGGCGGGCCTTCGTCGCCGGTCCGGGCGGCGCGGTCTGAGCCCACGCAGGACCGCGCTTCGCTGCTCGCCTTCATGGGTGGTCTCCGCCACGAGCCGCGCGTCCAGTGGGATGCCAACGCGTCGGCCTGCGAGTGGGCAGGCGTCCGCTGTGACTCCGGCCGCACTGCCGTGCTGGAGCTCCGCCTCCCAGGCGTGGGCCTCCTGGGCGCCGTCGTGGCTGGCACAGTCGGACGCATCTCCGGCCTCCGTGCCCTCTCCCTCCGCTCCAACCGCCTTTCTGGCCCCATCCCAGCTGACCTCGCCGACCTTGCCCAGCTCAAAAGACTTTTCCTGCAGGGCAATCTCTTCTCCGGCGGAATCCCGGCCGGCTTGGTTGGGCTGACGCTCCTCCACCGGCTCGATCTGTCCAGCAACAATCTCACTGGTCCTGTCCCGTTCGCCCTCAACAATCTCACCAGACTCAGGGGGCTCTTCCTTGAAAATAATCACCTCTCTGGCAGTCTTCCCAGTATCAGCATCGCCTCCCTCAAGTACTTCAATGTCTCCTACAACGAGCTCAATGGCTCTGTGCCCAGGAGCCTCGAAGGATTCCCTGCCTCTTCCTTCGCGGGCAATCTGGATCTATGCGGCGCCCCATTGCCCCCGTGCGAGCCCTTTTTTCCGTCTCCAGCTGCTGCCCCAGCGGCCATCGAGGTCCCGGCCACGAGGTCATCGAAGAGGCTCTCCACGGCAGCAATCATCGGGATCATCGTGGCCTCCATTGCCGTATTTCTAGTGCTGCTTCTGTTCGTGGTCTGCGTGGTTTTCCGACTACGGAGAAAGGGAGCATCCCGCACGAAGGAGAAATCTGCAAAGGGGTCGGAATCTGGGACGAGGGCAACTGCGGCGGCGACAGGTGGGAGATCGGGCGAGACGGGTATGACCTCGTCCTCCAAGGACGAAATGAGCGCCAGCGCGAGTGCGCTGGTGGAAGCAGAGCGGAACAAGCTCGTGTTCGTGGGTAGGGGCGCCGCCGAGTACAGTTTCGATTTGGAGGACCTGCTGCGCGCATCTGCGGAGGTGCTGGGGAAGGGAACCATGGGCACATCGTACAAGGCGGTGCTTGAGGAAGGCACCATCGTGGTAGTGAAGCGCCTCAAGGACGTGACCGCCACGAAGCCGGAATTCGATGCGCTCATGCACACTCTGGGCCAGACGGAGCGCCCAAACCTTGTCGCCCCTCGAGCCTACTACTACTCCACGGACGAGAAGCTCCTCGTCCTCGACTTCCTCCCCGCCGGCAGCCTCTCCGCACTCCTCCACGGTCAGTACAAGCGCATTGCAACTGTTCATTCTTCTTTACCTTTTGCTTTAATTTTCTTTCTCAATCATTTTTTTCCCTGAAAAAATTCAAGCCGTCATTACTTTTTTATTTCTTCAACAATTAGAATGAACTTTCCTTTCCTTTCTTTATCGCAATCTTTTGCCACCGCGAGTTCGAAGCTCATGGTAGGGAAGAGGGAGAAGTGAGGCTTCGCTGGCGAATCATTCAAAACCGTAATGCCTGATGATCAGGGCTAAACCATTCAAGGTGGTTTCCAGCTGTAGGTGCTCTGTTGTTTACCCTTTTTCGTGGAAAGCTGCTATGCTCTGCTGGGATGTCGTGAATTATGGGACTTTTGAGACAGCGTGATCAGCAGGAAGAACTGACTGTCGAACAAGTGGCACAGGGGAAAGAGTGAACTTTGTAAACGATTCACAGATTGAATGCGAATTTAGATTATCAATGCAATGAAATAATGAATTCTACTCGAGGAGCAATTTCTCATTGATTTTATATCGACAGGGAGCAGGGGAGCCGGTCGTTCACCGCTGGGCTGGGAGAGCCGGATGCGGGTGGCCCTGGCCGCTGGTCGCGGCCTCGCTCACCTCCACACCACGGCGCAACTCGTGCACGGCAACATCAAAGCGTCCAACGTCCTCCTCCGGGCCAGCGACCTCGACTCCGCTGCCTTCTCCGATTTCGCGTTTCACCCGCTCTTCCACCCCGCGCCTCGCATTCGTCCGGCCGGCTACCAAGCGCCGGAGGTGCTGGAGACGCGGCGGCCCACCTTCAAGTCCGACGTGTACAGCTTCGGCGTGCTGCTGTTGGAGCTCCTCACGGGGAAGGCGCCGAACCAGGCGTCCCTGAACGAGGAGGGGATCGACCTGCCGCGGTGGGTGCAATCGGTGGTGAGGGAGGAGTGGACGGCGGAGGTGTTCGACGCGGAGCTCATGCGCTACGCTGATATCGAGGAGGAGGAGATGGTGCAGCTCCTCCAGATCGCGATGTCCTGCGTCTCCGCCGTGCCGGACGCCCGTCCGGAGATCGCTGAGGTTGTCCGGATGATGGAGCAGATCGCCAACACGACGGAGGGAAACGACGGTCCGAGGAGTTCCCAGGTCGGTCCGGCGACGGGCGCCGGCGATTGAGGCGATGCCGTCGTGCCATGTCTAGAGGAAACTAAATTGTGCATTCCTCTTCGCTACCAGGAATTCATTACACGGGACAGAATTGCTGTGCGTGAAGGGAATGGCAGATTGTTTATTCGCACACGAATCCTGCCGCGTTTCTTGTGTCACATCCAAAGAATCCTTCAAATTTGTATGTATAATTCCTTGATACAAGTTGTTCTTGGCTCCTATCATCCACACTACACGTTTCTCTCTGGATTATGACTTCAACCTTGGCTACGGAATAAATTCGCTCAAACGATTGATAATATTACCAATTGCCATGATAACAACATAAAGACATTTTTTTTTAAATCGTTATCAAAAATGTATTATATGCTGGAAAAGATATATAAAAAAGACATCTCATGATGAAATTTAAGACGAACTATTTCTTAACATAAAACACTTCTAATGATAATACGAGAGCACCGGGAATTCACATCAGCTAGCTATCAATCACGTCGATCGACGACGTCCGATGCGCCGGTGGCTAGGACGAGATAGTCCCCGTCTCTTATCAGCTTCACGTCTTCCACCTCCGCCCCGTCCGTGGTCATCACTTTCACCGCCCCACGCAGCTCGAACTTCTTCGCCGCTATGTCCAGCAGCTCCTGCATCGACTCGGGCAGAAGCACCAGCTTCCCCGCCGCGTTGCCTCTCTCCGGGCAGCTCAACGTCACCCGCGCATAGCTTACGCGCTCCTGAAGCATCTGGCTCCTGCCCCCGCAGACTACCGGCTTCGGAGGGCGACCGACACCGACCGCCGACAGCAGACCGCTGTGCCCCCGTCTTCCGCCACCGCCGCCGTTGTTAGCCGCCGATACGACCCCGAACAGAGAGTTTGAATAGTTGGCCGCCCGCCCCTCATGCCCGCTCATCCCCTCTCCCGGAGACATTAACGGCCAACCCTCCTCGACCACCGCCGCCGCGTTCGGATTCGGAATTGCCGGCTCGCTGCTGAACCGCCGTACTTGGGCAGCCGCAGTTCGCTCCGCCGGGTCGGCGCCGCTGGCGGCTTGCTTCACGCCGTCAAACAAGGATTTGATCTCCTCGTGGCCCTGTTGCTCCGCCAGGCTCCGTGGGCTCCACCCCTGCGAGTCGAGCTTGTTCACGTCAGCTCCGTGCCGAACGAGGAACTCCGCCACGGCGAGGTTCCCGTCACAGACGGCTTGGTGGAGCGCCGTGGCTCCGTCACTCTTGGCCGCCGTGACGTCGCCCCGTAGGCGAGGATCTCCTCCAGCATCTGGACGCTGCCATGCGCCGCGGCCGTGCAGGCGAAGTGGGCCATGTCGCCGACGGATAGCTGCGCGCCGTTGTCCACGAGAAGCTTTGCCACCCCCTCGTGCTTCCCTACAATAGCTTCCCACAACGGCACACTTCCTCCAGAATCTGCAGCGCCAAATTCCTCAACAAAAGAAAGGATAGTTAAACACAAACTGTAATTTTTCAGCGTACCTCTACTGTTAGGATCCGCACCATAATCCAGTAACTGGCGAACACAATGCTCATTCCCCTTCGATGCCGCGATATGCTATTTGGTTCGCCCCAAAAGAGAAAGAAAAAGTCAAGCTCCAATGAATTCAAGTAGGCCGGCAAACTAGATTTGACTTATTGAGACTTAGACCAATGCAGTGCGCCTTCGTCGCTCGACTCATTTGGGTCCAGCCCTCGTCTTAGCAGTTGATGCAGCAACACGTCGTCACCTTCTGATTATGGCGAAACCGAGAGTCAACGGCAGGTCAACTCTGCCCCGGGTCAACATGCTTTCCGTTTTCTCTCAGCAGTGCTTCCATCAACGGGTCGTCCCGTTGCTCCTTAAAATACTGCATATAAGTGAGATTATTGATGCATGTCTAGTTGCTCTCTGAAAGTAAGCTCAGGATGTATAAACCTGAAGCAGGTTGTTGATGAGTATGGTTCCATCGCTGACATTGGACTGAACGATATTGAGGAAGTCAGTGCGATTCAAGCGAAGCAGCTGCACAGTGATCGAGTCCGAACTGTGACAGTTGAGGTCGATAACAAACAACTCCCAGCTCTCCCACAAGATCTCCTTTCTTCACCACCCGAACAATCTGTAATAGATACAATTCGCGCGTCTCTTAGTTTAATTTGCAGGTTTGATATATATATATCCA
>JAGFNQ010002551.1:0-40956 GCA_024364735.1 Boesenbergia rotunda | reverse complement strand
AATCAAAAAGTCATCCTCCTGATCGGTCCGTCGACCGATCATGCTGTTCCTGATCGGTCAAGCGGACCGATCAGGGCTCCTCCTGATCGGTTTGCCGACTGATCAGAAGCCTTCTGATCGGTCACGGTGACCGATCAGATCACTTCTGATCGATCAGGATAATCCCTGATCGGTCCAGAAACCCCTCAGCTCGATCAACCGTCCGATTTTTCCCCATTAAAACTGGTTGGTGATCGGTCACCAACCCTATTAACTCTTAGAAAGCCCTCATTTCCTCCAACCCTAGCCGCCGAACACCTTCCTCTACCTACTCTTCCTGTGAGTTCTGTCTCCTACGTGATCTGTGAGTTCTTTCTCTCTGTGAGTTCGCGAGCTCTTTCTCTGCGAGTTTGCGGGTTCTTATCTCTGAAGTTTTTCTCTTGCGCGAGCTCTTGTGGTGTTCTTCTCAACCAACCGACGACCAACCATGGCACCCAAGTAAGATCGATTCTCGTTCTTGTGGTGTCCTTTCCTATTTGTTTTATACTTTGTGATTTTGGAACTAACTGTCTTGTTTAATACTCTGTGTCGTGCCCTTAACCCCAAATCCAACTTCAAATCCTATTCATTTTGGTATTTTGGTTGTGTGGTTGACCTTCACTGATCCAACCTACCGTGACCTTCACTGATCCAACTTTATGCCATGACCAAATCTCCAACCTTTAGAAAATCTTCCAAGGGTAAGGATCCTGCTGAGGGAACTTCCAAGTCCAAAGCCCCTTCATCATCTAGACCTACCCAACCACCTTCCAGACCTCAACCCTCGTCCAGTTCAAGATTTCTCAGTGCATACTTCAAGCAAAAGTTTCAAAATTCTACGTTTAAGCTCCTCCCCTGTCGATCGATGGATAGGTCATTTGTGTATGACCACTGTCCATCAGTACGACAAATTATCGAATTTTATGATCTGGAATCAATTCTTTGCCTTGAACGAGATATCAACTTTGATTTAGTTTCAGAGTTCTATAATAATCTTCATCACGGTGCTGGCACTTTGGGATATTCTACTCGAGTGGCCAAGACACAGTTAGATTTCTCTTACTCCATTTTCTCGGAGTATCTAGGCTGTCGTCGATCGATGAATGTCTATCCCATATTCCCTAGTATTCCAGATCCTTTACCGGTTCCATTCTTGGGAGTCACCTCTGATTCCATTTACGAGTATTTTTTAGGACACCCCAGGTCAGATGGCCTTGATGAGCTAGACACTGATTTTCCCACTTTTGCTGCTCTTAGACTCTCCCCAGTTGATTATATCCTCTTCAAGATTATAACCAACTGTCTTTTGCTGATCACCTCAAAACCCTTAGCAGAGATCCGTTCTTATCACTGTTTGATGCTCTACGGGATGCATCGGCACCTGGACTTTGACACCATGTCGAGCATTTACCAGTCCATTATCTACTATAAGGATCCCGGGCGTCGTACAGTTTATATGCCTTTTGGTCACATTATTACTGACTGACTCTAGTCAGTTGGTATTGATGTGTCCAAGGGTAGGACTGTGCCGATGGTTCGGCAAGACTGCATATTTGGGAGACGCGTGTTTTCCAAGTCTGGCATCATTGCCGATGCTCGGGGGATTAGGTGGAAGGATGGGAGGGGGCTTAGGGAGCTTCCACGGGCGCCACATGTTCAGGTACCTGCAGATCCAGCTGGATATCATGGTGCGCCCGCTGCAGCGGAGGACGACTACGAGGCGGAGCCAGATCTCAGATGGCAGATCGTCGAGCTCGAGCAGACGATGGACCACAGATTTCATATCTAGGGGCTCGAGCAGCAGGCGGTCCGGTCTGAGGTTTCTACGATGCATGCCGAGCAGCGGGAGATGTTTGCTGAGATATGCGCCTGGATGGCTGGTCATCCACCACCTAGACATTTCCTGGCTTTCAGCCTTCGAGCAGCACGACTCTAGGGAGCTTCCTGCCTTCTGATGACACTGCATTTGATCCGATGCAGTTTGATGCTCCCCATGATCCCGCTGATCAGGATTGATTTCTTTGCTGTATTTTGAGTTATGACTCCTGTTTGATGACTATCTGTGATTGATGTCATTCTGAGGTGTTTATTTGTTTTGGTGTTTGTTTACTTCATTTGTCATATGATGTATATGAGTGTCTGTCTGGCTATATTTATTTCATATGCTTTTCATATGACTTTCACTTATCACTCTATGCTCTTTTTTTGGTTTTGGGGAGAGACCCTCGGTTAAGAGGGAGATTTTTAAACTTAATAACCAGTCTACACCCTTTTCGGTGTTTGACAAAGGGGGAGAGAATGGTTAAGTTTAGGGTTTATTACGAATTTAGTTAAGGGGAAGAGAATGGTTAGTTAACTCTGATTCCCTTGCGATAATGAAATTTGACTTCTAAGACCTAAACTTAAATCGGGTTGTCAAACAACAAAAAGGGGGAGATTGTTGATGCAGTCTGACCTAATTGTTATTTTGGTGTTAACAACGATTTAAGTTTAGTTGAGTAAGATAAGTTTGGATTAAGTCCTGGTCGGGGGCTGGGTATGAATTCCGGTGAGTGAAGCCAGGTCATAGTGAGTGAAGCTAGGTGAAGGAAACCCCAGTGAGTGAAGCCGGGCCCTAGTGAGTGAAGCTAGGTGACGGAAACCCCGATGAGTGAAGCCGGGTTCTAGCGAGGGAAGCTAGGTGAAGGAAACCATGGTGAGTGAAGCCAGGTCCTTGCGAGGGAAGCTAGGTGAAGGAAACCCTGGTGAGTGAAGCCAGGTCCTAGCGAGGGAAGCTAGGTGAAGGAAATTCTAGTGAGTGAAGCTAGGTTGGACTAAGTCCCGGTGAGTGAAGCTGGGCATGAAGTCTTGGTCTGGGGGACTGAGCATTGAGTGTACTGGTTAGAGAGGGCTCGGGAGCTCGTTCTCTGGGACCAGACTGAGTCTGAGAAGGCAAGGGAGCCTATTCTCTGGACTCAGAGTCGAGATGATCGGAGTTGGATCGGTCTGTTGTCCGATCAGGGAGTTGACACGAACTCCTTAATAGTAGATTAGTCTGGTGACCGATCCAGGATGTCTGATCGGCCTGGAGACCGATCAGAAACAGATCAGAAACATTCTGTGTGGTGGTTGATCAATTTGGTGAACGATCAGAAACCGATCAAAACATTCTGTGACATTTTGAGTGAGGACTCTGATCGGTCAGCTTGACCGATCAGGGCATGCCTAGACCGATCAGGCAGCCTGATCGGTCAGCCTCTAGCCTGATCGGTCAGCTTGACCGATCAGGCCTTGACCTGATCGGTCAAGTGACCGATCAGGTGTTTGAGGTTTGAATGATCAGGCCGTGGCTGATCTTTCACTTGACCATTCACGGGTCTTGACTCTCAAAACCCTGAATTCACAAAAGGTTTGAGGATCGGTCTGGTGACCGATCCCTGATCTCTGATCGGTCAGTGAGACCAATCAGATCATTACTGGATCGATCAGAATGGAGTCTGATCGGTCAGGAGGGTGCCTGATCAGTTTAGGTGACCGATCAGCGCCTCAGAACTTTAATTTGAATCACTGTCAGACTTCTTGAACGCTTCTGATTTCCTGCTGATTTCTTTCTGATATGGTTCATTTGCTTCACTAATCCATCTGTTGAGTGTGCAGGTGATTCAAAGATGATACAAACCAAGAAGGAGGGTCATTGGTGACTTTCGCTATGGCAGGTTTGTTTGTTTTCTGTTTGCAGGATTCAACGGCTTCTGGCGGGCTAGCGACTGACCTGAGGCTCAGCTGAAGAGGTCTTCAGTGGACTAATCGCTCAGTGGAGGTCAGTGGGTCAGTAGTGACGAAGCTATAGTTCAGTGGGTGCTGACGCGCCTGGTGATGAGCAGAAGGAAGGTTAAGAGGAAGCTGGCGAAGCAAAGGAGACAACAACGAACAGAAAACGAGCAAAGGTTTTGGGTTGTGGGTTTTGCTGTGTCGTTGTGCTCTCTGTAGTGTTTCTTGCTTGAGTTTTTCTTCTACATCTGTTGTGCTATCTTCTCGTGGTCTCCTGTACTCAACTGGATTCATTTCTGAGATCTGTGGAGAGGTTACTCCACCGAGAAGGAGAATTGCTTATCCGGAGTTCCGGGGCTTGATCTGCCGACGATCAAGGGATCGCCCACCTCACGGGCACGCCAAGGAGTAGGAGAAAGTTATCCCTAAACCTTATACATCTTTTTGTTAGCATTGGATTATTTCTGTTTTCTTTCTGTTTGTTTCTTTCCGCTGCTAACCCTGATCGCAGAAAGAAAGCGAAGTTTTAAGTGGGTGGCTATTCACACCCCCCTCTCTAGCCATCCCAGTTCCAATAGCTGAGAGTCCGAATATACAACGACCCGAATAGCTCCCACATGCTTGGCTGCTTGCAGACCTGCTAGGATCGCTTCGTATTCAGCTTCATTGTTGGTGGCTTTGAAGTAGAGCCGAATAGATAAATGTAATGTATCCCCTCGAGGGGAGACCATTAACACCCCGACTCCACTGTGTCTGCTATTGGAAGACCTGTTTACATAGATCTTCCAGACTCCCTTGGCCTCGGGCTCTATGACAGTCTCGAGTATGAAATCGGAGAGGGCTTGTGCCTTGATAGTAGTACGAGACAGGTACTCAATCCCGTATTTGCTTAGCTCTGTCGTCCATTTGATCAGCCGACCTGAAGCTTCGGGATTGGTGAGGACCCGTGCGAGCGGGCTGTTGGTGAGAACTACGATAGGATGTGCTAAGAAGTATGACCTTAGCCTCCGGTCATTAAGACCATAGCATAGGCCAGTTTCTCCATTATAGTGTATCGCGTCTCGGCATCCTTCAGGAGATGCCCGAAGTGTTGGTGCAATCGACCCAAGTGTGATCAGATGGATCATGGGTTTTGATGTGTGTGTCAATATGATTAAGTTAGGTTTTCATGTTGTTTTGATATGTGTACTTGAGTCGTGCAGGACTTGGTAAATTACACATGAGTAACGAAGTGTAACATCCGAGGGACGAGAGCCAAGGAAGAGGACTTCAAGGGTGAGCCGAGGAAGTAGACTTCATAGGCATAAACGAAGGATGACATGGAGGCAAGCCGTGGGCTTGTGTGAGCATCTGAGGGACGAGAGCCGAAGGAAGAGAACTTCAAGAGGCAAGCCGAGGAAGTGGACCTCAAGGCATACGCGAAGGATGGGCTTCGGAGTGAGTGTGAGTGGACTTGTAAGCTGGGAAGTTGACAGGCAATGGGATCAGTCGACTGCCAGTGTCGAGCGAAAGTTCACAGAAAGATCAGTCGACTGGTCCAGGGACCAGTCGACTGGTGGATTCGAAAAATAGTCGTTGGTTGAGGGATCAGTCGACTGGCCCTGGGGGCAGTTGACTGATCACGGGCTGGGTTGTTTGTTTAACATCCCTCTCCACTATTTAAGTGAGAGCTTGAGGCTTGGGGAAGGTTAGCTCTTTATTGTAAGATCTTCCCTCTTGTGTTCAAGTGCTTAAGCTCCTAGTGCTCATCTTCCTCCTCAAACCCTAGCTCAATCTTGTAAGGAGGAAGAAGGATTGTGAGAGGTTGTTCTCCACCGAGAAGGAGAAAGACTTAGCCGGAGATTGCCGGGGCGTGATCCACCGAAGGATCAAGGGATCGTCCACCTGAAGGACACGCAGTGGAGTAGGAGCAAGAAATCTCCGAACCACGTAAACCGGTAACGTGTTAGCGTTGGTGTTTTAATTGTTAATCTTCCGTTTGTGCTAACATTGTAGGGAGAATTGAGAATTGGGGTGACCAAGCTATTCACCCCCTCTAGCCGTGCCATCAATCCCAACAAGTGGTATCAGAGCGCAAGGATGCCTTCAACGGACTAACCGCCGAGAAGAGAAAATCATCGAAAATAGCCGGCTCGCACATCCAACCGCCAAAGTTTGAGGGAGAATTTTCATGGTGGAAGAAGAGAATGGAGGTATTCTTCAATACCGATTTTGACATAATGCTAACTATGAAAAATGGGTTTGAAGTACCTAGGGATCAAGAGAACAAGTTACTTGATGAAATAAGATGGAGTAAGAAGCAAAGAGATGATCATCTAGCAAATTTCAAAGCTTTGCATCATCTACTAAGTGTACTCCCTCAACAAGAAGTATCAAGGATTGAGAGTTACTCAAGTGCCAAGAATTTATGGGAAAAGCTAGTAGAGCTTCATGAAGGCACTTCGGAGGCAAAAATGGAAAAGAGAGATCTTCTCCGATCCGAACTCAACAATATCAAACTTGATAAAGGGGAGAAGGTATCAAATTTACATGCTAGATTTAAGGAAATACTTAATGGACTAACAAGTGTAGGAGAACAATTATCCAACCGAGACATTTTGATGAAAACCATCAATGCATTCCCAAGAACATCAAATTGGAGCTCAATGATGGACTCATACTACATTTCCAAGGATCTAGAGAAAACATCTCTAGAAGAATTCTTCTCAACTATGGAGCTTCATGAAACTCAAGTGGGAGGAGCAATTGAAGAGGTATACAAGCCAAAGAGTATAGCCCTTGTGGTAAACAAGGGAAAAGGTAAAAAAGTGTTGGATCGAGAGAAACGATAGAGGGGGCGTGAATATCGTTAAACGCTTTTCGGATAAAAAATTAGAGCAAGTATGCAGCGGAATAAAAACAATCGCGAACACAGATGATTTTACTTGGTTCGGAGCCTAGGTCGACTCCTACTCCAAGGCCCACGGTCGTTGACCGTTTACTGGGGGCAATTCTATATGTGCGCAATAATTCTTACAAAAATATTACAGTAGTAGTATAACAGAAATGAAATGACAGTTCTTCGTTACCGACGTCCGGTATGGGATGTTTCTCGGAGCAGAGGGACGTCGTCGGCGCTTGTGTGTCGAGTTGGGAGGTTTCTGGAGCAAAGCGCAGGAGCAGAAGAACGTAACAGCGTTGGAAGAAGTGTTGTTCGAAGCCTTGGGGTCGAGGGCCTATTTATAGCCCCTGGGGGCGCCCGGGACGTCAGGGGCGCCCCCCCCACGTGTCGGCCGATCCGACTTTTACTCGGTCAGCTTCTGATCCCTTCAAAATCGGGATCAGATCTTGACGGGGCGCCCGGGACGCTGGGGGTGCCCGGATTGACCCGGTCAAATCTTATCCCTTGGCTTCGCTGGCTTCTGGTTCGCAGGCTTGCACTGGGGGCGCCTGGGAGCATAGGGGGCGCCCCGCCCATAAGCTGCAGAAGCTCACTTTGCTTTGCTTTGTTTTGTGTTCACCTTGGAGGCGCCCGGGACACTCCGGGCGCCCTGGTCAGCTGCTGCCTCACTCCTTTGAGGCTCTCTGAGCTGCAGACACTCGTTCCTTCGGTTCTGCATCCAGGGTTAGTCCAAAACAACATAAAGAAGTAATATGTTAGTTTATACAGCTTTAGCTGTCTTGGTTCTAACTTTGGGTCTCCATAATGGAACCCTAGGTCGAACCGACGCCTACTGTTCCCTCAACGGGGAATGCGTCCTCACCTACTCCTCTCGAGAGAATGTACCTGATGCCAACCGGCTCCTCCGGTTGGACTTTTTCCTAGCGGTCCTTCGCCAGCTCTTGGATACCAAGCTGTCCCTCGCCCGGTGCCTAACATTCCTTCGCCAGGTCTTCAGTCCCAAGCTGTCCTTCGCCTGGTGCCTAGTAGTCCTTCGCTAGGGCTTCAGTACCCTGGCATTCCTTCGCCAGTACCTAGCAGTCCTTCGCTAGGACTTTTTACCCTGGCATTCCTTCGCCAGTGCCTAGCAGTCCTTCGCTAGGACTTTTCCTGCACACTTGAGTAGCATGTTAGATAACAAATAAGACTTAACTTTTGAACCCTTTTGCGATTATCAAAACTCAGGTTCGACTTGGGTGCTTTCCGCACCAACAATCTCTCCCTTTTTGATTTATGGCAACCCTGGTTCAAAAAGTTAAGTTAATCAGAGCAAGTAAAAATTAAATCTTTGTTCCCTCCCCGTGGAAGGATTCTCCCCCTAGATTTTTCAAAACTTCGTGGGGTTTTTGAAAATACATTCTAAGTCTAAAGATGGTTTTTACTTAGAATAATTTTCAATAGAAACTTTATATTTTCCAAAATAATTTTGGTTGTGTATTTTGAAAAAACTTGTAAAATATTTAGATTTAAATATTTAGACAATTTTGAAAACTTAAGTTTGAGTGCTTAGACAAATCAGTTCAAAGTACTTAAGAAAATTTTGAAAATTTCAGTTCAAAGTACTTAGAAAAAATTTTGAAAATTTCAGTTCGAAGTACTTAGGAAAATTCAAAAATCTCAGTTCAAAGTACTTTAGGAAGATTTGAAAAATTAAGTTCTAAGTACTTAGGAAAAAAACTTTAGTTTTAAGTACTTAGGAATGTTTGTATTTAGGAAAGTTTGAAAGACTTAAGTACTTTAGTGAAGTTTTGAGAAACATAAGTACTTAGGGAAGTTTTGAAAAACTTAAGTACTTAGAAAAATTTAGTACTTTGAAAAACTTAGTATAAGTACTTTTTGAATAAAGGATAGAGTTTGAAATTTTGAAAAAAATTTAGAAATTTTTTTTAAACCTATCTCCTTTCCTATCTCTCCCCCTTTGCCATATATCAAACACAAATAAATATAGCAGAAGCAGAATAATTAAATTGCATGAAGGAAAATAACTTGCATGATTTTGCTGTACTGAACCAATTCATGATGAGAATTAAATCAAATCAGTTTCAATTTCCTCTTTTAGGGACCTGTCTAACCCAATTAGCTACTTACTAACTGTTATAAGCAGTAGTTTTCGCTAGGGTTAGTCAAGTTAAGTGTTCTGTTCAAGTTAGATTTTCCAAACTTGACACTTAACTTGATTACTGTGTAAGTTGTATTTAGTGCCCCAATTACTGCAGATGCACTGACTTAAAGCATCTTGAATTAAGGCAAAGACCTAAGCATCTCAACCCTTTCTAAGTTATCAATCAAAAGTACCCTAAGGTGCTTGTGAGATGCTGGCTTCTAAATCTATCGGTGCATGCAGTTCTAGGGTTAGGGCCTAGGCTAAGTCCATTTGCGAAAAAGCCCTAGTTTTGAAAGGGGGTGTTTTAAGATAACACTAAGTCGAAAACCTTTTCAAAACTAAGTAAAAGCTGATTTTGAAAGCATTTAAAAACTTCTTTAAAACTGATTTTGAAATGGACAAAGTAGAAAAAAAAACCACAAAGTAGACTCACCCTATTCTACTAAGCATAATCCTAACTGCCTTCTTAGTGAGCTGAACTCAGACTCAGGTAGGGGTTTGGTGAATATGTCAGCTAAGTTGGATTTAGAGTCTACATGCTTAAGGACTATCTCACCCCTGGCTACATGATCTCTTACAAAGTGGTGTTTAACTTCTATGTGTTTAGTTCTGGAATGTTGGATTGGGTTCTTAGTTAGGTTGATTGAGCTAATGTTGTCAATGTAGACCTAAGTTTGGGTGTAGTTGAGCTGGAAGTCCTTAAGAGTGTGCATCATCCATAAAAGTTGTGCTACACACTCCCCTAAGGCTACATACTCAGCTTCAGTTGTGGATAGAGCTACACAGTGTTGTTTTCTGCTGCACCAACTTACTAGACTATTTCCTAACAGTTGGTAGCTTCCACTTGTGCTCTTTCTATCTAATTTACAACCAGCGTAGTCAGAATCTGAATATCCTGACAAATCAAAAGTGGAAGTCCTAGGATACCAAATCCCTACATTTAGGGTACCCTTAACATATCTTAGTATTCTTTTTAGGGCTGCTAAGTGCGTTTCCTTAGCACAGGTTTGGTATCTAGCACACATTCCTACTGCAAAAAGGATGTCAGGTCTGCTTGCTGTAAGGTACAGTAGACTTCCAATCATACTTCTATAGAGTTTAAGGTCTACTGGTTTACCATCAAGGTCACTATCTATTTTTGTATTAGTGGCCATGGGGGTACTTATGCTTTTAGAGTTATCCATTTTAAATTTCTTTATTAATTCTTTAGCATATTTGGATTGATAGACATAGTTTCCATCTCTAGTTTGTTTGATTTGTAAGCCTAGGAAAAAGTTGAGCTCACCAACTAAGCTCATTTCAAATTCATCCATTATTTTGACAAATTCTTTTAGAAAGTTTGAGTTGGTGGACCCAAAGATTATGTCATCTACGTAGATTTGGGCAATGAATATATCTTTTCCTAGGGTTTTAATAAATAAGGTTGAGTCAATTTGTCCTTGTTTAAATTCTTTAGAAATTAAGTAAGTTGATAAGCGTTCATACCAGGCCCTAGGTGCTTGTTTTAGTCCATATAGTGCTTTAGTAAGTTTGTAAACGTGGTCAGGTCTTTATAAGTCCTCAAACCCCCTACCCAGGGGGTTGTCCTACATAAACTTCTTCTTTAATAAATCCATTTAGAAAGGCCGACTTTACATCCATTTGGTATAGCTTAAATCCTTTATGTGATGCAAAGGCTAATAACATTCTAATGGACTCAAGTCTAGCTACTGGGGCATATGTTTCGTCGTAATCTAATCCTTCTACTTGGCTGAATCCCTTCGCTACTAATCGGGCTTTATTTCTGACTATTTCTCCTTGATCATTTAGTTTATTCCTGAAAACCCACTTAGTGTCAATGATGGATTTGCCTTCAGGTTTAGGCACTAGTTCCCAGACTTGGTTCCTCTCAAATTGGGCTAATTCTTCTTGCATAGCTATGATCCAATCAGGATCAGGTAGGGCCTCATCTATAGTCTTAGGTTCTATTTTTGAAATCATTGCTATTTGACTAAGATTTCTATAGGAGGATCTAGTCCTAACTCCTAGAGTTGGATCACCCACAATTTGGTCGGTTGGGTGACTAATCTTGGTTTCTTGGTTTTTCTAGAACTTGGTTTAGCCGATAGGTGAGCCGTAAGGCGATTGGGCGACACAAGGGTATATGCCAGCGACCGATAGGTCGATTGTAGACTCGATAGAGCTCGAGCGAATATAATATTTATGCGAGAGGGTATCGTCAGATAGAGCTCGACTGATAAGGAGAGGGCCGACTACAAGGGTATTAGGCAGCGACCGATAGGTCGATTGTAGACTCGATAGAGCTCGAGCGAATATAATATTATGCGATAGGGCCGACGAAAGAAGTATTGTATTGGGGGATCGACCTTAAGGGAGATATACTAAAAGATCCTTATAGGCTCGCAATACTGTAATTTAATCCGAGGGCCGACGAAAGGAGGCAGCGACCGATAGGTCGATTGTAGAGTCAGATAGAGCTCGAGCGTATGCGAGAGGGCCGAATGCAATAATATTGAGGCAGCGCCATTTACATTCAACTTTTAGAAAGTCGAGTCAAATCTTTGTTAACTTTAGGAGATTGTTGACCGACCCCCCATCAATAAGTACTCGACTGATAATGCTAATCCGAGGGCCGACTACCCGAGAAAGTCATAACAACAACAAAATAGAATAGAGTGATTACATCTGTTTAGCAAAGGGCATCGCTAGCACTGAAATAAGTAGAAGCTACAGGTGTCTATTAGAGATGGGCATAGCTCGGTCTGTCTTCTGTTCCGGTTTTAGTAAACAACTCGGTGGTATTGGATCACCAGAGAAAAGTAGGAAGCAAGCCGTAATCTCCACTCCTTTCTTCGTTTGGTGCAACGTGCCAATCAACTAACTCACTCTCAGAAAGAGGTACTTTTTGGGGAGCTCGCTATTTAGGGAATGGAACGGATGTAACTGCTTATCTCAGGGAAGGAAAATGACTTAGTAATAGTAAGCGCAATACACTGTTCTACTATCTACGGGACACATCCTCAACCCCGGGGGCGGAGCAGAATTCAAACAATTCAGGTGTCTTACGGCCGCAGCGAAAAGGTATTTACTTTCTACAAAAAGCGGATTTGGCAAATAGAGGAATAAATCCTGCAACAGAGGCAGGGGCGGGTGCAAGGGGGTTTCAGTTCAGAATCGAGCAAATTCAGGTGCATAAGCGTCTCCGAACCAATTTATTCGGTAAAGAAGCACTACCCGACTTTTTGCCCCGGCCGTTTCAAAGTCCCTTCGAGAGCCAATCGTTTCATTTCCAGTTTCATATCGAAAAAAAAAATGGATACCAATCTCAAAAAAGCGAATAGTGGAGTCCCTAACTTCATCACATCACTGTACTCATCCAGCACCGCCGCTATCTCATCAGGCACTTCAACAACCTTGTCTGGCTTAATCTCAACCAGGGCAGCAAGGTTGGTTGTTTCCCCCTTCTTTAAACCCGTCTTCACCTGTGAAGCTGACTGCATCAATGGCTTCTCTTTGCTCTGTCCTCTCTCCACCGAAACAAAGCTTGGACATGACTCGTCAGAGATCATCAATCCACCAAGATGTGGAATGGCAAATCCCTTTGCTTGTACAAAGAAATCAAGACCCATAATAATCTCAAAATCATCCATAGGCAAGGCTAGGAACAACCATTCTTGTTTCCATGTCCCAACCCTAACCATGGTGGTAGTCGTTCCCTGGATACCCTGGGCCTTTGAATGTTCTGCCTTGACCTGACTGTTGCTCCTCACGACCTTCAGACAAAGATGATCAACCATCCCCACAGAGAGAAAGTTGTTGGTAGCACCCGTGTCAAGCATCACCCTGACTGGCTTCCCGTTCATCTCAGCTTTCACATACATCAAGGCCCTTCTGAGGAACAGGTTGCTCCGCCCTTAGAGCGTTTAGCTACTGAATAGGGGAAACCCGATGGCACTCCTCCTCATCGGAGTCCTGGTTCACCAAAGCCGTCAACTTAGACTTCTCGGAAGTTCCTTGCGCTAGGATGCCTTTAAACACTTCTTTTGCATCAGAGAAATTTTGAGGTGTAAATTTGAATTTAAAATGGAAATTCCTAAAGACCCCTACATGAAGCAATTATTCAATAGACAGTAAAATGCATATATGAAACTGTTATGTGAAAGAAAAATAGAAAATAAACTTCCCTTAGCTTTGGTAAACCGCATCATCAAGATGCTGCTCTTCCACTGTTCTTCCCAGCAAGTTTTCTTGGAATAGCTTGAGCCGATGTCCATTAACCTTGAAGATTCTCCCAGAAATTGGGTCCTGTAATTCTGCAACACCATAGGGGCAAACATCAGAAATAACATACGGTCCTTCCCATCTTGATCGTAACTTACCTGGCATCCATTTGAGTCTAGAATTATACACCAAAACCTTATCTCCAGCCTTGAAATCCTTCGGCAGAATGTGTCGATCATGATATGCTTTTGTTTTTTCCTTATATATGCGGGAACTCTCATATGCTTCCAACCTCATTTCTTCCAACTCTTGCAACTGTAATTTTCTTTCAGACCCAGCTTCTTGCAAGTTCATGTTGCAAGCTTTCACTGCCCAGAATGCCTTATGTTCTATTTCCACCGGTAAGTGGCAGGCCTTCCCAAAAACTATGCGAAAAGGTGACATTCCAATTGGTGATTTAAAAGCAGTCCTATATGCCCACAATGCGTCGTCTAACCTTTTGCTCCAGTCTTTCCGATTAGGGTTCACTGTTTTTTCGAGTATTAATTTGACTTCCCGGTTTGAAACTTCAGCCTGACCATTTGTTTGAGGGTGGTAGGAGGTCGATACCTTATGTAATACTCCATATCTTGCAAAAAGGGCCTTGATATGTTTGTTACAAAAATGGGAGCCCTGATCACTTATAATGGCTCGTGGCACACCGAATCTGCAAAATATGTTAGCTCTAACAAAATTCACCACAGTTGAAGAGTCATTAGTTTTAGTAGGAATTGCTTCTATCCATTTAGAAACGTAATCGACAGCCAACAGTATATACATAAAACCAAATGAGTTTGGCAAAGGCCCCATGAAGTCAATCCCCCAAACATCAAAGACCTCACAAAACAGAATTTGTTGTTGTGGCATCTCATTTCTCTTCCCTATGGTTCCTACCCGTTGACAACGCTCGCAGGTTTTTACCACTCTCGATGCATCTCTAAAAAGTGTAGGCCAATAAAGTCCTGCATCTAATACCTTCCTCGTTGTTCGTTGGGGTCCAAAATGGCCTCCACATGCTAGAGAATGACAAAAAGATAACACTGATTTAAACTCGTTATCAGGAACACACCTTCTAACTACCTGATCGCTACAAAATCTCCACATGTAGGGATCATCCCAAACATAATATTTGGCGTCACTTTTCAATTTATCACGCTGTTGTTTAGAAAAATCTCTAGGAAAAACATTCGTCACAAGGTAATTAACTAAATCAGCATACCATGGCATCTTACCTTGCATCTATAGAAGCTGTTCATCCGGAAATCCATCAAGAATTGGTGTTGCGTCCTCTTCTCTTCCAATCCTACTGAGATGATCAGCCACAAGATTCTCCTTTCCTTTCCTATCCTTAATCTCTACATTGAATTCTTGCAAAAGGAGCATCCAGCGGATTAGCCTGGGCTTTGCATCAGCTTTCTTCACAAGATATCTAATGGCTGCATGATCAGTGAAAACAGTTACTTGAGAACACAATAAGTAGGATCGAAATTTATCTAATGCAAAGACAATAGCTAAAAATTCTTTTTCTGCTGTTGTGTATCTGATTTGTGCTGCATCTAGTGTTTTTGAAGCATAGGAGATCACATGCGGCAGCCCATCAGATCGCTGTGCCAGGACTGCACCTACTGCATAATTCGATGCGTCGCACATCAGTTCAAATGGGTAATTCCAGTCAGGTGGCATTATAATCGGGGCTGTTGTAAGGGCTGTTCTGAGTTTGTTAAAGGCCTCCTTGCACTCCTCAGTGAACTCAAATTCCACATCCTTCTGCAGAAGTCTAGAAAGAGGTAAGGCAATTTTACTAAAATCTTTAATGAATCTACGATAGAATCCCGCGTGCCCAATGAAAGCCCGGACATCTCAAACACATAACGGATAATTCAAGGAAGTTATAGTATCCAATTTAGCCGGGTCTACCTCAATTCCCCTTTTAGAAATAACATGACCTAGGACTATCCCCTGATTAACCATAAAATGACATTTTTCAAAGTTAAGCACCAAATTGGTTTCAACACATCTATTTAAAACAGAAGAAAGGCTATCTAAACATTCGTCAAATGATGAACCAAAAATTGTAAAGTCATCCATAAATATTTCCATGCAATGTTTAAGTAAATCTGAGAAAATACTTACCATGCACCTCTGAAAAGTACCTGGAGCATTGCACAAACCAAATGGCATTCGACGGTAAGCGAAAGTTCCAAAAGGACAGGTGAACGTTATTTTTTCTTGATCTTCTAGAGCTATTGGTATCTGAAAATACCCTGTAAATCCATCCAAAAAACAGTAATGCGATTTTCCAGCTAGTCTTTCCAACATTTGGTCAATAAAAGGTAAGGGAAAATAATCCTTTCTTGTTGCTTGGTTCAATTTGCGATAGTCGACACAAACCCGCCATGAACTTGGTAATCTTGTGGGTATCAACTTATGTTCCTTGTTACTAATCATTGTGACACTTGATTTCTTGGGTACCACATGCACGGGGCTAACCCATTGACTATCTGAGATGGGATATATGATTCCAGCTTTCAGAAGTTTCACTATCTCATTCTTCACTACTTCACAAATTAGCGGATTCAGTCTTCGCTGCGGTTGTCTAATTGGTTTTGCATTGTCTTCTAGAAATATCCGATGGGTACATATAGAGGAGTCAATTCCAGGAATGTCTTCAATGCTCCATCCTATAGCTGTTCGATGTTTCTGCAGGAGTTCCAACAATTTGTGCTCCTGTTCTAGCTTTAAATCGTTAGCAATAATCACTGGAAGCTGTTGGTTTCCCTCTAAATAGGCATATTTCAAATGCTTGGGCAGTATCTTCAGCTCCACTGGTGACCTAGCTGAGAAAATCTGCTTTTCCACACCCGGATCTGTCTCCTTTTCTTGTATTACAAGCTGATCATCATCTAAGATTCTGTCGCTGCTGGAAGAATCTCTGCTCCTACTGTCTTTTCCTTCATCCTCCTCATCACTGACTTCCGAATGAGCTGGCATGCCAAAATAATCGCAGAAATCATCCTCTTCTGTGGTCAACCCCTCACTTTGTTGCAAACAAGCTTCATCAATTATATCAATGCCAAGTAAAGAGTGATTTTCAACTGGGTACTTCATTGCATCCAAAATGTTAAACTCCACCAAAGTGTCACCGAATTCCATAGAGAGTGTCCCTGCGTGGACATCAATCTTTGTTCTCGCTGTTTTAAGAAACGGTCTCCCTAGAATCAGTGTAGTTGGATTTGAGGAAGTCTCACCTTCCATATCCAATATATAAAAGTCTGCTGGAAAAATTAAATCCCTGACCTTAACGAAAATGTCTTCAACTACTCCAGTTGGATGCACCAAACTGCGGTTAGCTAATTGTATTATCACTCCAGTAGGTTGCAAGGGTCCTATCCCAAGTGCTTGGTAGATAGATTTCGGCATTACATTAATTGAGGCTCCAAGGTCTAACATTGCATTCTCTAAACTCATATCTCCCACCACACATGGTATAGTAAAAACTCCCGGATCTGTGCATTTTTCAGGTAGTGGTTGAATAAGAGCAGACACATTCTTCCCCACACTTACTAATTCGTTCCCCTTCAATCTCTTTTTATGGATGCACAAATCCTTCAAGAATTTGGTGTATTTCGGTATGTGTTTGATGACTTTAAGCAGGGGAATATTCACCTCTACTTTGCTGAAAATATCCATAAGTTCCTGGTGCTCTTGAGCTTTCTCTCCTTCTGAATCCTTCCTTTTATTAATTATTTTCTGAGGAAAGGGTAGAGGTGCTAACTCTTCTGAACTTGGCTGTGGTTTCAGAAATTCTTCCTCATGGTTTTGAGTTGGTTGTTCTACTACTGGTACTGAATTTGAAAGGATTGGTTCAGTAATAGATCTGCCACTCCGTAGTGTTATGGCGCTGACATTCCCTCTCGGATTTGGAACTGTTTGAGAAGGTAACTGTCGTGGCACTTGTATTGTTGATTGGTTATTCGCAGGTATTACATGCCCGTACTGACGTTCACAATTAGGCTGCTGTGGTGGTGGCATTTGTTGTTGAATAACCCCATTTTGTGGTTGCTGCTGTTGTTGTTGAATCTGCTGTTGCATCATCATTTGTTGCTGCTGCAATTGTTGCAATTGATATTGCATTTGCTGCTGCATCTGATGTTGTTGGAGCATCATCTCTTCCAACCTTGATGTTGATGCTTCTGTTCTAGGTTGCTGCTGCCATGGAGCAGTCCCCTGATTGGAACTTGCAAATGGTACTGATGGTTTCTGAAAAGCTGGAGGTGGGCAGTATGAGGGCTGCTGCTGCTGTTGTTCTACATTCCCATACCTTAGGTTTGGGTGGTCTCTCCATCCTGGGTTATATGTAGATGACATGGGATCATAAAGGGGCTTGTATCCCTGCTGTTGCTTATGAAAAAACTGCTGCTGCTTGGATTGATAGGCATTTGCCCCTGCCACTTGATCTCCCTGGCTCGAACTCTCCTCTGGGTGGAGAACAGGGCATGCATGAGTTGGGTGGGACAAGCTGGAACATAACCCACATGTATTCTCTACACGCATAAGTTGACTCCATGGTTGTTGTTGTTGCTGTCCCTGAGCTAATTCCCTAATTGCATTGGTCATCTCTTTCCGAAGGCTATTTTTTATTTCCTCCACATCAATGCTTGGTGCTGGAATTGCATTAGCTGTTCTAGTCATTATTTATCGGCTCCCAAATTGCTGTGCATTTGCTGCCATAATTGAAATAAGCTCTCGTGCATCAGAAGGTGTCTTATTCACTAATGCTCCTCCACTAGCTGCATCAATCATACATCTATCCATTGGCAATAAACCTTCGTAAAAATATTGAATGAGTAAATGATCGCTGATCTGATGATGAGGGCAGCTAGCACATAACTTCTCAAACCTCTCCCAATACTCATACAATGTTTCTCCTGAGAGCTGTTGTGTACTACAAATGTCTCTCCTTATCGCTCCGGACCTTGATGCCGGAAAGTATTTTTCCAAAAAAGCTCTCTTCATCTCTACCCAGCAGGTGATTGACCCCATTGGCCTTGAATACAGCCAGTCCTTTGCTGCTCCCTGTAGAGAAAACGGAAAAGCCCTTAAGTAGATATCCTCAACCTCAATTCCGTGTGGCTTCAAGGTGGAACAAACTGCATGGAACTCCTGCAGATGTCTGGAAGGATCTTCTCCCGCCAGTCCATTGAATTTTGGTAGTAAGTGAATGAGTCCCGAACGCAGTTCAAAATCCACATTCAATTCTGGGTATTGGATACACAAAGGGTGGTAAGCTAAATCTGGTGCAGCTAATTCTCGAAGAGTTGGGGTTTTCTCCATGTTGTTCCCTAACTGCTGAAAAGTCTCAACAGAATACGCAGGGATGCCTCTTTGTAATCTCTGTCGTTCGTGGAATGTCCTTTCTATTTCTGGATCAGATTCCAATATGTTACTGGAATTCGATCTAGTCATGCGTTGCCCTGCACTCTATCACAGATTTAAAAGCATTCAAAGTTGACAGATAATTATTGCTACTCTATAGATTACTAACACTGTTATTGTTCCCCGGCAACGGCGCCAAAAATTGGTAGTTCCTTAACACAGATGATGTCGTTCTTCATTCCATGCTTCGGTACCAACTTAATGAATGAACCCACTTAAGTTTTGAATTGAATTATGGACTCGGATTGTCTCCCTAAGAACAACACAGTGATGGTATCTCTAGAGTTTTGGATTTTATAACACAAGGGTTCGATTGATGATATGTAACTCGAAATACTGACAAGAATGAAAGGTTCTAATTGACAGAAGAAAGAAAAAGAACTAACATTAATTTTGCAAAGAATACCATCTCAAGCACCTAATTGTAATCCAACGTTCAACTAAATGCAGCTATGAAAAGCTAAACTAGCTTAAGAAAATGCAAATGGACCTTAGAAATGTTTCTTTGACAGCTGAATTAAAACACGAAACTGATGAAAGCAATTCCTCAAACAACTTGTAAGCACATCTGAAATAGATTATCTACTACTGCTCATCAATAAATCTACAAAGGATTTTAACTTCTAAGCTGGAGAAAAAAACGCAGCACTTGCAAGTAGCAATCAAGAGACAACTCTAGCCTTGCACAAAATTGAAAAGTAACAGAGCAGTTTTTTTCGGTTCTCAGCAAAACATCCAGAAATTAAACTGCTTGAACTTAGCAGATATTAGGGAGATAAGCTGCTCGCTTCAGTTAACAAAAACACAACGATTGAAAATTTCAGCGAACCATTGGCGACCAAAAACAAGTAATGTAAACTACAATTTCTAAACAAAGACACACTATGCTTCAGCAGGAATGAAAAAGAGGTAGCTATTGTAAACTACCTTAACCAAACTAAAGTATGAAATCTATTGTGCAAGAATCAACAAGAGAGTTGAACAAGTTAATGATCTTCCCAACCAAATCTACTCCGTTGAATGGCTCGGATTTGCGACGCAGCAGATGTTGCGAAACAGAGCCAACTTGAACCGAGTGAGTTAATACTCGACGGCTGGCGAAGAGATGGAGACACCGGCTGGCCAACTAAACCCAGGAACAGGTGATCTACACTTGGCTCTCCAAGCGTAGCAAGAAGGTGGAAGCGGCGGAGAAGACTAGGGTTTTTTTTCTGCGAGAAGATGCCCTTTTTCGTGAGAAAGCTGTTTGTATACCCTTCTCCCCAGCATTCCTGATGGACGGCTACGATTCTCCTAGTGTGCTCAGCCAAATCGACATCACCTGCGTCCAAAAGAGTTGAACAAAAATCAATTCAGTTTCCCTAGCATTAACTCAAATCAATTTATGCAAACACATCCATTAACCCACGTATACAGATCCTTCCAAAATATGCCACTTTAAACACCCAAAAAGCACACAAATATCTGTTAAATAAGTATGAATTTCCAATAAAAATGTAAGTTATCACTGGTCGGTTTGGTTCATTATTTGATTCAACTCTTTGAGCTGGTTCAATTATTGGTTCAATAATTGGTTCATTTTACTCACCAGTTGGTTCAATAGTTAGTTCGTTTATGGGTTCAATTAAAGATTCACCAATTTGTTGAGTATCTTCTTGATCAGTGTTTGATGAAGTTAGATTTGGTTTTGAGTTAATTTCTTCATCAAATATTAGGTTGGTTGTTTCTTCGATTTTCTTGGTTTGGTTGTTGTAAACCCTGTAGGCTCTACTTGTTGTTGAGTATCCTAGGAAAATACCTGGGGTTGACTTAGACTGGAATTTACCTAGGTAGTCTTTGGTGTTTAGGATATGGACTTTGCATCCAAAGACTCTTAGGTAGTGTAGATTTGGAAGTCTATGGTAATATAGTTCATAGGGTGTTTTGTTGTGTCGCTTGTTGATTAGAACCCTATTTTGGATGTAGCAAGCCGTACTAATTGCTTCTGCCCAATATTGGTTGGCTAAGTTAAATTCATTGAGCATAGCTCTAGCGGCTTCCTGTAAAGTTCTATTTTTTCTTTCAACTATCCCATTCTGTTGGGGGGTTCTAGGACATGAAAATTCATGTATGTATCCATTTACCTTACAGAATTCCTTGAACCGTTAATTTTCAAACTCTCCCCCGTGGTCACTCCTAAGTCTTTTGATTTTAGTGTCATTTTGATTTTCAATTAACTTACAAAATTCATTAAATAGGTTTAGGGTTTCATCTTTGGTCTTTAGAAATCTAACCCAGGTAAACCTAGAGTAATCATTGTTGGGACCGGGTGCATGTTGACAAGGATACGGGTTCGTAATATTTTAAAATTTTACGTGCAGCGGAAGAATTAGCATAAAATAATTTCACAAATTATTTTAACCACGTATGTAGCATGCGACCTTATGATGTGTGGACATAATCATAAATTAAAACTTTGCGGAAAAGTAAACTAATTTACTTTGTACCTCGCGTAACTCGAAGAAAGGGACGAGATCCAACCATAGCGTCCCTTGGAAGCTCCGCCTCTATTCGCGTCCACGCCGAGTTCTCTTTGGCATGACTTCGCAAAGTCACGAGTTTTGTGCCGACGAGAACTACTAGATTCTCGGAAGGCACAACTGTTGATGCAGTCTAGCCCTGATTGTTGTTTTGGTGTTGACAACGATTTTAGTTTAGGAGGATGATTATGATTAAGTCCTGATCGAGGATTAGGCATGATATGGAAAGTCCTAATCTGGGAGGTTAGGTGTGATGATTGTGATGATTGTGATGATTATGATTAAGTCCTAATCGAGGATTAGGCATGATGTTGGAAGGCATGATATGGAAAGTCCTAATCTGGGAGGTTAGGTGTGATGATTGTGATGATTATGATTAAGTCCTAATCGAGGATTAGGCATGATGTTGGAAAATCCTAACCTGGAAGGTTAGGTGTGGAAAATCCTAGCTTGGAGGGCTAGGTGTTGGAAAATCCTAACCTGGGAGGTTAGGTGTTGGAAAAGTCTTAATTCGGAAGGGTTGGGTGAAAAGTTCTAGCTTGGAGGGCTAGGTGAAAAGTCCTAACTTGGAGAGTTAGGTGCAAATTCCCATCCTGGAGAATTAGGTGAAAAAGTCCTGGTTTGGAGGGTCAGGTGCCTAGCTTGGAGGGCTAGGTTGGATGATGTTCTAACTCGGAAGAGTTGGGTGAAAAGTCCTAGCTTGGAGGGCTAGGTGAAAAGTCCTAGCTTGGAGGGCTAGGTGAAAAGTCCTAGCTTGGAGGGTTAGGTGAAAAGTCCCAACTTGGAGAGTTAGATGGAAAAATCCTTAGCTTGGAGGGCTAAGGTGGATGAATCCCTAGCTTGGAGGGCTGGGTAGAGTCACTGGATCGGTCTGGTGACCGATCAGGGACATTTGGCACGCTGCTCCTTAGTGGATCGGTCTGGTGACCGATCCAGCTATGTCTGATCGGACTGGTGACCGATCAGGGAGCGCACAGTGAGATTGGGAATCTACTGTGTGGCTCCTGATCGATCCGGAGACCGATCAGGGAGCAGACTGCTTCCTTGCTGTCTTGCTCCTGATCGGTCTGGCGACCGATCAAGGAGCAAACGGTGAGTGAGTTCCCTTGCAAATCAGAGTCTTGGATCGGTCTGGTGACCGATCAGGAATCTTAGTTTTGATTAAAAAGTAACTGTTCATCTGCTCTGATCGATCTGGATGACCGATCAGGATCCAATCTGATCGGTCTGGTGACCGATCAGGATTCACCCTGATCGGTCCGGTGACCGATCAGGCGTGTATTGCTGTGAGAGCTGGGAATCCCAGCAAAGCAGTGGATCGGTCTGGTGATCGATCCACACACCCTGGATCTGTCCGGTGACCGATCACTTTAATTCAAATCTCACTGTCAGACGTCGTCAGAGCGTCTGATCGTATCCGATTTGCTGATGTATGTTCCTGAGATTTGATATACTGCTTGATCTTCTGCTCTAATGCTCTAATTGAGTTTCAGGTGACAGGGGAGGATTCAAACACTCAAGGAGAAGTCAAAGCGTGCTTTCCTTAGAGCAGGTTTGTCCCTTTTCCCATCTCAGGTTGCAACGGCGAGCTGCAGACTGGAGCGGAGACTGGAGCTCGACTGAGGAGCTCAGTGAGTCCAGAGATAGCTCAGTAGAGGCTGGCGTTGGCAGATGAGTAGCTGGGAGCTACAGAGATGGTGTCACTTGTCGCTTGGCGGAGAAACAAAAGGAAGCGCGAGAAGACGAGGCGGTAGAGTTTTATCGAGCAAGTGATTCAGTTTGAAAAATAGCTTTGTGTTCTTGCGTTCTGCTGCTACAAGCTTGCTGTTCTTGAGTTCTCCAACGATTCTAAGCAAGCTATTGAGAAGCAATTATCATACTTGAGCGCTTGAAGGAGAAAACAAGAAGCTTGGAGTCCGACAGTGGGAAGACACGAAGCAGACAGGGGTCTGCGTGAGATCGCCACTGGGTGGAGCTCAGGGAAGCTTGCTGTGTTTTATCCTCTCTAAGTGTTGGAGTAAGACCTTCTTGTTGTTGTTTCATTGTGCTCATTATATATCATTGTTTGAAACACGCTGTGGAGAGGTTTCTCCACCGAGAAGGAGGTTGCTTCATATCCGGTGTTAACCGGGGCTTGATCTGCCGACGATCAAGGGATCGCCCACCTCAAGGGCACGCTAAGGAGTAGGGGCAAGTTATCCCCGAACCTTGTAAACCCTCCTTGTTAGCGATCTTGCTAGCTGTGTGTGTTTTGCGTTCATTTGGTTTTTCTGCATACTCTGTTTTCCATTCTTTCCGCTGTGCTACTGATATTTGAGTTGCAGAAATCGTGATAAGTTTTCAAGGGGCAAGCGATTGTCTATATTCACCCCCCCCCCTCTATAGCCATCTCGTTCCCAACAACAACTAGAATAACAAGAGAAAAGAATGGAAACTTACCAACAAGAAACGGAATCTAAATTCCGGGAAGAGAGGAGTTGCGATCCGCTTCTTCTTCTTCTTGTTTGGCTCCTTCTTGGTGATCCTTGCTCATGCCAACCCTTGGAAGGGTGAGGTTGTGCCAGCCCTAGGTTGGACAAGGGGCGCCGGCCCTAAGAGTGGCAAGGGGCGCCGGCCCTAGGAGGGAAGGAGAAGGAGAAGAGAATAAGAGAGAGAGAGAGAGAGAATTAATCTCTTGATTACTCTATTGATTTTTTTAGGAATTCAAGCCTAGCCTTGGTTCCTTTATATAGTAACCTCTCCCTTGCCAAGTCTCCCTCTTAACGGAATTTTCATAATAAATTTATCCTATAAATTCTCTTATTAATTATTCCGTTTAAGCTAAGTTTTATTATAACTAACTTTATAATAAAACAAATACCTTCTCTCCTTTTATTATGGAATAAATTTTATAAGAAATTTATAAACTTTCTTTTTATGAAAAAATCAATTCATAATTGATTTTATAAAATTAAAATAAACCATTCCATGGATCATTTTAATTTCTATAAAAGAATAAATTTCTATAAATTTATTTATATAAATTTCTCTACACAAATTTATTTATCCATAATTTATAAAACAAATCGCGCTAGATTTATTTTATTAATTAAACCAAATAAATTGGTTTCTTCCCCTTGTTGTGGCCGGCCAAACCAAAGGGGGTTAGCACCCTCTTTGGCCGGCCAAACCAAATCGAACCGATCGCGAATTAAACTCATTTAATTCGCCCAATAAGCCTTCAAAAGACTTAGCCATTTTAAGTTTTCGTTGCGCCTCTGATTAACTCAGATTCGACTTATTTCTCTTGATTGGAAAATCTAATTTTCAACTCGTTTTAAATCCCTCGGATTACTCGTAGTGCGTGTGACTAAATAAGCTTTCGATTTATGTTGGCCGTCTATAATCAACTAATTATAGAACGATCATGAGTGGCACCTAGTAGTACATTATGACCCCCAATTAATCGAAAGATCAACGGTTTGACCTCAGAAGTAATTCTGAAACCCTTCAGCAGCTCTAATGAATCGTGTCCCATTCCCTTCACCATCTTATACCCACTTGGTTCAGGACACGGTCTATTTGTGTCAGTCCCCACTAGGCTGACTACGTCACACCTAGCCCAAGTAGTGTCTTTCTCATCCTTTGGATTTCTAATTACTCTCATGTATTTAAGAGACTCGCACTCTAAACATGATATGCTCTGGCCAGAGGCTTTGAGTAACAATCCGACGATAGGCCTGGGTATACATCTCCTCGCAAGGAGTGGTGAATCCTTTGTAGGCTGCTCAAACATCTTCGGGCACTTCGACATATACCCAATCATCCTGGGTCCACACCTCCTAGGAGATGCTTGCTTAAGATGTTAAAGTATAAGTCTCCATGACCAAGATGACTTGAATACCGCAAGTCAAAGGAACATCGCACTTAAGCTGCAGTAAGAACTTCACTGACATATCTATATAGATTACCATATGAAGTTTTACAGCTAGTCACTCCAATGAACTAGTTCCCTTAACTAGCATCCATGTTTATCTCCGGACATCCCAATGTCACCAGCTAGTGAGAATCAGCTGATTAGAGAATAACCCATGCTAGTCTCAACAGAATTGATAATGTCCGTTTTTATCAATTCATCGACTAGGGATATTTTCAATACTTCACAATTGCACATTTAGAGATAATCACTAGTTGTGATCCCATCACAAATTCTCTTATGCTGTGAATTGTATTGCGGACATTCAGTAGATGAGTTTAAGATCCCAATCAAATACACAAACATGTATACTCAAATAGTGAATTATCATTTATTAAAATGAATATTTACAATTATAAGGCGATTGCCTTAGGACACTTCTCTCATATCACTAACAATCATCAATTATGACTAAGCAGTATCAGTTTCCGCTTAGTGACTTGGCTCCATGTGAATCAAATAGGTCAAGATGCAGGAGCTCAAGTGTGGTTTGAGTTAGATTAGATTGAATTAGTTTGTGATTAGATCTGGTTTGTTTACCTTGATTACATGATTCACATATTTGGTTTTCATGATTTTTAATTTTGGGGATACCTTTAATTAAGCCAAGTTGGGTGATTTTTGAAATAATTCTTAGGTTAGTATGACCTAATCTCCTATGCCAAAGGTTTGATTGTTCTAACTGAGTTAACATGCATTTAGGTATTAAGGGAAGGTTTATAGTGTAAACATTATTTTTCCTAGTGCCCTTAAGCATGATTTCTGAGTCTTGTACGTTTCTAATCAGGCAGTTAGAGTTGTTGAAGGTGACTATATAGCCAGAATCACATAACTGACTTATGCTAAGCAAGTTAAAATTGAAGTTTTCAACCAAAAGATCTTTCTTAATCACAAAGTCAGATTTAAGTTCAATATTACCTGATCCAATTACCTTGAGTGTAGCATTGTTGCCAAATGCCACTGAGCCTAGGTTCTTCAACTTGAGTTTGGTGAATTTCAATTTATCTCCAGTCATGTGTCTGGAGCAACCGTTATCCAACATCCATTGGTCCAAATCTTTATGTTCCTACACATAAAGAGTTTTGTTGATTTGGATCCAATTAGAATTAGGAATAGCTTAAATTGACTTTCACAACCTAGTCTGTCTTACCCAATCTAGGGTTAGCAATCACGTTAGCCTTATAGGTTTTGTGAGACAGGTTTTGGTAGGTAAAATTATTTTGAAAAATTATGATTTAATTTGAAAAACTTGAATTAATTTTGAAAACAATTGAATTTATTTTGAAAAGAGAGTTTAAGTCTATAAGTAACTGAAAATTTGTGTTAGATTTGAATTTGACAAAGAATAATTTGAATTTGAATTTCAAAAATTGGCTTCCAGGTCTTGGCGAGGCATTAGGCCTTCTTTGGCCGTAGCCTTATTGGATCATCAACCCTTTCCTTGACAAAGCCTTTTAATGAAATTTCATTTTCAAAATTAATCTTTGAAAAATTCTGGTCTAACTAGTTTGGGTCATCGGTAGCTTCGGCTAGTTTCACCAGTCTAAAGAGACCAAGTATACTTGACCTTATTAGAATTGGTTTTCCTAACGTACTATCATCTCACCACCACCCAATACTATGTTGTTCAAATTTCAGTTAAGTTTGTTCAGTCCTTACACTAACCATTCCTAAGTCTAAACATGGTAAATTGCAAAAATTAAATAAACAATCAGTCAAGCAAATTACAATCAAGAATTAAGTTTTATCTAACAATAAATATAGTTTTTAATTTGGCTCCCCCTAGACTAAAGCCACGGTAATGGTTAGGCAGGATGTGAATCTTGTCCTTGGGGATCCAATACTGATTTGATCCAGTTTGTTTGTTCGGGTACAGTTTAGGTACCCATGCCTGAACTTTATTTCTGGACTGATTCAGTACATCAAAATAGGATCTTTGTCTAGTTTTGGTTCTATAGCCTAGTCCGGATCGATTTAGAACCGATTTCTGTTTTCCAAGAATCATGTCAAGACCCTTGGAACCAGAAGTGAATCGTTCTAATGCTGATCTAAGATCCTTAACCTGAGTTTTCAGGGAGGAGTTCTCTTTCTCAAGATTTTCAACTTGAGTAGAGGTTCCTTCTTGAACCTTCTTGGTTAAAGGTCTAGAGTCAGCTCCCTCTTTCATGAGTTTTACTTCCTGTCGAAGGGATTCGACTCGGAGTTTAGCTTTCGCCAAATCTCGAGAAAGATAAGAGATTAATTCATTTAATTGACTTCTAGTAAATCCACTTACCTTGATTTCGCCGTCCTCTGAAAAGGTCAGTCTGTCGTCGTCCTGTTCTGATTCTGACTCGGTCTCGACTTCTTCTGAGGCGGTTAGTGCTAGTAGGTTCGACTGTGGGACCTCTTCTTCGGAGGAGGAGGAGGACTCGTCCCACGTTGCTTGACGTGCCTTCTTCCTTCTATTCTTCTTGGTTTCCTTTAGGTTTGGACACTCCGTCTTGTAGTGACCCTTCTTCTTGCACTCGTAGCAGGTCACGTTGGGCTTGTTCTTTTCGTTTGCGGGTTCAGCTGGTTCATCCCTTCTTCGACTGACTTTCCGCTTGTTGGTTTGGTTCTTCAATTCTTTGTAGTAGTTTCGGGTCAGTCGGACCAGCTTAGGTCGATCTCCTTCTTCGTCTTCTGAGTCTGAGTCTGAGTTAGACTCGGGTTCAGGTTGAGGCTTCTTCTTAGTTGTCCTTCCAGTTTTACCTGCAATAAAGGCAATACCTTTCTCGGCCAGATTGCAGTTAGTCTGTTCATGTAACTCTAATTCAGAGAACAATTCATCTAATCTAATTTTTGAAAGATCCCTTGAAACCTTGTATGCATCTACCATAGATGCCCACAAGGTGTTTCTCGGGAAAGCATTTAAAGCATACCTTATTAGGTCACGGTTTTCTACCTTGTGACCAATGGTGTGTAGACCGTTCATTAGTTCTTGAATTCGGGCGTGAAACTAAGCTGTTGTTTCGTTGTCGGCCATTTTGATGGTATATAGCTTGTTCAGGAGCAGATCTCTCTTGCTGATCCGAGTGTCTGATGTTCCTTCATGCAGCTCGATCAGTTTTCCCCACAGCTCCTTGGCACTGTTGAAAGGGCCCACCCGGTTCAACTCCTCTTTTGTTAAGCCGCATTGAAGGGTCTAGGTCGCCTTTGCATCCGCTTCAATTTTCCGATTCGGAGCGATGTCCCACTCTGTGTAGCATTGAGGTACTCCTTCAGCATTTCTTGGAATCTCCAGTCCGGAGTAGATAATTATCCACATGTCCACTTGAGTTTTCAGGTGGACCTCCATTCGACTTTTCCAGTAGGAAAAGTCTTCTCCACTGAAAAGTGGAGGTCTGGCTGTGCTGAATCCTTCTTGCATGGCCATTGGGGATTTTATCTGAAAAAGAGATAAGAAAAAAAACTGTCCCAAGACTTGGTCTTCGATTAGTAGTGCGGGATAAAGTTAAGAAAAAAATATTTATCGAGGGGTGTTGCACCAACCTCGATCAACGAGAAGAAATTCGAACGAAAAAAATATTAGAAGAAATTCGAACGAAAGAAAAAAATATTAGAAGAAATTTGAAAGAAAAAAATATTAGAAAGAAATTCGAACGAAAAAAAAATATTAGAAGAAATTCGAACGAAAAAAATATTCGAAAAATAAAAATCCGAAAAATTTTCAAACTGGTGGTTGCACCAAATTTGAACTTCCCCGCTCTGATACCACTTGTTGGATCAAGAGAAATGATAGAGGGGGGTGAATATCGTTAAATGCTTTTTGGATAAAAAAACTAGAGCAAGTACGCAGCGGAATAAAAACAATCGTGAACACAGGTGGTTTTACTTGGTTCGGAGCCTAGGTCGACTCCTACTCCAAGGCCCACGGTCATTGACCGTTTACTGGGGGCAATTCTATATGTGCGCAATAATTCTTACAAAAAGATTACAGTAGTAGTATAACAGAAATGAAATGACAGTTCTTCGTTACCGACGTCCGGTATGGGATGTTTCTCGGAGCAGAGGGACGTCGTCGGCGCTTGTGTGTCGAGTTGGGAGGTTTCTGGAGAAAACGCAGGAGCAGAAGAACGTAACAGCGTTGGAAGAAGTGTTGTTCGAAGCCTTGGGGTCGAGGGCCTATTTGTAGCCCCTGGGGGCGCCCGGGACGTCGGGGGCGCCCCCCACGTGTCGGCCGATCCGACTTTCACTCGGTCAGCTTCTGATCCCTTCAAACTCGGGATCAGATCTTGATGGGGGTGCCCGGGACGCTGGGGGCGCCCGGATTGACCGGGTCAAATCTTATCCATTGGCTTCGCTGGCTTCTGGTTCGCAGGCTTGCACTCGGGGCGCCCGGGAGCATAGGGGGCGCCCGGGAGCACGGGGGCGCCCCGCCCATAAGCTGCAAAAGCTCACTTTGCTTTGCTTTGTTTTGTGTTCACCTTAGGGGCGCCCAGGACACTCCGAGCGCCCTGGTCAGCTGCTGCCTCACTCCTTTGAGGCTCTCTGAGCTGCAGACACTCGTTCCTTCGGTCCGGCATCCAGGGTTAGTCCAAAACAACATAAAGAAGTAATATGTTAGTTTATACAGCCTTAACTGTCTTGGTTCTGACTTTGGGTCTCCATAATGGAAGGTCGAACCGACGCCTACTGTTCCCTCGACGGGGAACGCGTCCTCACCTACTCCTCTCGGGAGAATGTACCTGATGCCAACCGGCTCCTCCGGTTGGACTTTTGCCTAGCGGTCCTTCGCCAGGTCTTGGATACCAAGCTGTCCCTCGCCCGATGCCTAGCATTCCTTCGCCAGGTCTTCAGTCCCAAGTTGTCCTTCGCCTGGTGCCTAGCAGTCCTTCGCTAGGGCTTCAGTACCCTGGCATTCCTTCGCCAGTACCTAGCAGTCCTTCGCTAGGAGGCATTCCTTCGCCAGTGCCTAGCAGTCCTTCACTAGAACTTTTTACCCTGGCATTCCTTCGCCAGTGCCTAGCAGTCCTTCGCTAGGACTTTTCCTGCACACTTGAGTAGCATGTTAGATAACAAATAAGACTTAACTTTTGAACCCTTTTGCCATTATCAAAACTTAGGTTCGACTTGGGTACTTTCTGCACCAACAAAAAGAAGAAGGCTTCTTCATCTGATTCGGAAGAGTCTAGTGCATCCATAGATAGTTATGCGGAAGCCTACATGGTAAGAAAAATGAGAAAAGAATTTAGACATTTTTCTACTAACAAATCTCATGGTTGGAAAGGGTCAAGGAGAAAAAGTAGAACAAGAAAGATTATTTGCTACAATTGCCAAGGAGGACACATGAGAGATGAGTGCCTCCTCTTGAAGAAGAAAGAAGAAAAGAAGAAATCAAAAGAGAAGGGGAAGAAAGTGCAAAATTTGAAGGCTACATGGGATGATTCATCCTCATCGGAGGAGGAGGAACATCATGTATCCCATTTCGTACTAATGGGAATTGACGACATTGCCTCCATGTCATCCGAATTTGAAGAAGAGAAGAGCTCAAGTGAAGATGAAGGGAGCTCAAGTGAAGGGGGAGGCTCAACTTCGGAATCAGATGTCTCGATAAGTGAGGTATACAATTTATCCACTTTTACTCTTGTAAAAATAATTTTTAGCACTAATGATGATTTGATAAAGCTAGAAAGAAGATTAAGGATTTGAAAAATGAAATTAGCATGCTAAAGGAAAAATTAGAATTCATGGAAATTAAGGATGATGTGCATGTTTCTTCTTCCAGTTCAAATGACTCATGTTTAGAATTAAGGGAAAAGGTAGATAGTCTTACCAAAGCCCTTAGAAAATTTAAAATTGGCTCAAAGACACTAGATATGATCATTGAGAGCCAAAGGGCAAGCTTTAAGAAAGAGGGATTAGGTTTTGAGAAGTCTAGCAATGGAAAAACCTACCATTGTCTACTTGCTAGATGACAAGCAATGACCAAGACCCCAAGTAAGAAATGGATCCCTAAGAAGTACTTGGTCAACCTAATTAGAAAATATTTCTATTGGGTACCAAAGTCAATTCTTAAGGATTAGAGGATTTAGGGTTAAGTCAACCATGGTAGTAAGATTTCAAATTTTTGAAAAATTGGTTGACTTGAGACATTAAGGGGGAGTTTGTAACTCATAGTAGAAATTCATGATAAATTGGGGCTAAATAAGGTTTTCCTTAAAAACATCTCATATTACTTTGCTTTATGATTATATTCATGCATATGGGATGTTAGGATGATATAAATAACTCACTTGTGCTTGTGGTATTTTGATGAGTTATTGGATGTATCACATTAGTAATAATAGATCAACTATGGGGAAAACAAATGTTTAATTATTGGACATCTTGCTCATAGATCATAGTTGGACATTTCAAATGATTTGAAAACATTTCTGTGTTTTATTTGCTATGACATAGGTTTGCAAAACACATGGTTTCAAAACTAGAATGTAAGTTTGATACAAAGTTGAGTGTGTTTTTTTAAATTTGAGGTTTGGTCAAAAAGTAAAACATGTTTAGATTTTTCATGAAAATGTATTTTTTTCTGTTAGAATACATCATAAGAAATATGTTTTCAAAGTTTCATGATTTTTCGAATTTTTTGGAATTATTTATGCATTTCTGAATTTCGGCTCAAAGGCTGAAATTTTCAGACTGAAATGTATCAGTCGACTGGCCCATGGGGCAGTCGACTGAACATTCTATGCAAATGGCAATTCAAAGGAACCAGTCGACTGGTAACTTATTCAGTAGACTGGTCCTTGTAGTTTTTGATTTTAGGGGTTTTCAGAAAAAAGAAATGAAGTCCCTAATTGATACCAAAGGGTAATATTGCTTGGGGCAATTTTTTGATGGTGTTAAAGGGAGAGAATTGAAAGGTTTAAGTTAGATTTTAATTTAACTCTTTATGTTTGTGGGAAAAATTGAAAATCTTGTGATAAGACATAGGTTAAGGGGGAGGATGCTTCTTAATATACTATGTTTTTAATTTTTAGTTGTTATGTTAGTACCTAACTTAAACATATTGGCATACATCAAAAAGGGAAAGATTGTTGGTGCAATCGACCCAAGTGTGATCGGATGGATCATGGGTTTTGATGTGTGTGTCAATATGATTAAGTTAGGTTTTCATGTTGTTTTGATATGTGTACTTGAGTCGTGCAGGACTTGGTAAATTACACATGAGTAACGAAGTGTAACATCTGAGGGACAAGAGCCAAGGAAGAGGACTTCAAGGGTGAGCCGAGGAAGTAGACTTCATAGGCATACACGAAGGATGACATAGAGGCAAGCCGTGGGCTTGTGTACGCATCTGAGGGACGAGAGCCGAAGGAAGAGAACTTCAAGGGGCAAGCCGAGGAAGTGGACCTCAAGGCATACTCGAAGGATGAGCTTCGGAGTGAGTGTGAGTGGACTTGTAAGCTGGGAAGTTGACTGGCAATGGGATCAGTCGACTGCCAGCGTCGAGCGAAAGTTCACAGAAAGATCAGTCGACTGGTCCAGGGACCAGTCGACTGGTAGATTCGAAAAATAGTCGTTGGCTGAGGGATCAGTCGACTGGCCCTGGGGGCAACCGACTGATCACGGGTTGGGTTGTTTGTTTAACAACCCTCTCCACTATTTAAGTGGGAGCTTGAGGCTTGGGGAAGGTTAGCTCTTTATTGTAAGATCTTCCCTCTTGTGTTCAAGTGCTCAAACTCCTAGTGCTCATCTTCCTCCTTAAACCCTAGCTCAAACTTGTAAGGAGGAAGAAGGATTGTGAGAGATTGTGTTGGATCGAGAAAGACCGATAGAGGGGGGGTGAATATCGGAAAATGTTCGGATTTAAAAGAAAGAGTAAGTGCGCGGCGGAATAAAATCAAACAACGCAAACACCAAGGTTTTACTTGGTTCGGAGCCTGGGTCGACTCCTACTCCAAGGCTCACGGTCGTTGACCGTTTACTTTGGGCAATTCTATAGTGCGCAAAACGGTTACAGAGTGAGATTACAAAATTACTGTAAATAGAAATATACACTTTGTTTTACCAACTCCCGGTGTAGATCGAGTTTCGGTGCAGTGGGAGGTTGACGGCGCTTCGTTCTTGAGTCGGGAAGTTTCCGGAGCAGAGCGCGGTCGTCAGAGCGTTTGGATGCGTTGAATGAAAGCAGTGTCTTGAAGAGAAGGGTCTAGGGCCCTTTTTATAGTGCCTGGGGGCGCCCTGGTCGACGGGGGCGCCCCCCCACGTGGCAGCAGATCCACACAAGGCGCAGTCAACGACTTATCCCTTGAACCTCGGGATAAGGTCTTGACGGGGGCGCCCTGGACGCTGGGGGCGCCCTGGTTGACTCGGCCAACTCTTATCCGCAGCGCTGAAGTCTCCTGCGTAAGAGTGGCTGGGGGCGCCCTGGGCGCTGGGGGCCCCCGGGACAGCGGGGGCGCCCTGGGTGCGCAGTGCAGACGCGGCAGCAGCTTAACTCTTCAGTTTGTTTGCCATGGGGGCGCCCGGGACAGCGGGGGCGCCCTCAGAATGTACTGTCGAGGTTCATTTGCTTTCTTTGTGTTTTGTGTTCACCTTGGGGGCGCCCGGGACACTCCGGGCGCCCTGGTCAGCAGTTGCCTCTTTCCTTTGAGTCATTCTGAGCTGCAGACACATGTTCCTTCGGTCCTGCTTCCAGGGTTAGTCCAAAACACAATAAAACAAATATTTAATTTAATTTATACAGCCTCAGCTGTCTTGGTTCTGACTTTGGTCTCCAAAATGGAGCCCTAGGTCGAACCGACGCCTAATGTTCCCTCAAGGGGAACGCGTCCTCACCTACTCCTCTCGGGAGAATTTACCTGGTGCCAACCGGCTCCTCTAGTTGGACTTTTGCCCGGCAGCCCTTCGCCAGGTCTTGAGTACCACGCAGCCCTTCGCTTGGTGCCTAGCAGCCCTTCGCTAGGTCTTTTCTTCTGGCAGCCCTTTGCCAGTGCCTAGCATTCCTTCGCTAGGGTTTGTCCATTCTGGCAGTCCTTCGCCAGAGCCTAGCAGTCCTTCGCTAGGGCTTTTCTTCTGGCTGGCATTCCTTTGCCAGTGCCTAGCATTCCTTCGCTAGGGCTTTTCCTGTACACTCAAGAAACTTGTTAGACAACAACTAACCCTTAACTTTTGAACCCTTTTGCCAATATCAAAACACAGGTTTGACTTGGGTGCATTCTGCACCAACAGATTGTTCTCCACCGAGAAGGAGAAAGACTTAGCCGGAGATTGCCGAGGCGTTATCCACCGAAGGATCAAGGGATCGTCTACCTCAAGGACACGTCGTGGAGTAGGAGCAAGAAATCTCCGAACCACGGAAACCGGTAACGTGTTAGCGTTGGTGTTTTAATTGTTAAGCTTCCGTTTGTGCTAACATTGTAGGGAGAATTGAGAATTGGGGTGACCGAGCTATTCACCCCCCCCCCCTCTTGCCATGCCATTGATCCCAATACGAAGAAGTATATGGGATATTGCACCATGCCTTCTTCTCGGACAAGCACAAAGCCCACTGCTTGTTCTGCTGCAGATAGGTAGATAAATAACGTCTCCCCTTCCACTGGCTTGTAGAGGATGGGGAGCTCGGCGTGATAGGCCTTTAGCTCAGCAAATGCCTTCTCACACTGGTCATCCCAGTCGAAGTTGACTGTCTTTCTCAAAATCTTGAAGAATGGTAGGGTCCTATCTGCAGACTTGGAGATGAACCTAGACAGAGCCGTGATTCTACCATTCAGCCGTTGTACTTCCTTGAAGTTGCGAGGGGATGACATATCCAGAATAGCCTTTAATTTTTCAGAATTAGCCTCGATTCCCCTCTTTGTCACAATGTATCCCAAGAGTCGGCCACTCTTCACTCTGAACACGCACTTAGCAGGGTTCAACTTCAGCTTGTTGGCCCTCAGGGTGGCGAACGTTTCTTCTAAGTTGGCTATCATGTCCTTTCCCTTGTCAGTCTTGACTAGGATATCACCCACGTACACTTCGATATTCCTCCCGATCTGATGCCTGAAGACCTTGTCCATCATCCGCTGGTAAGTTGCCCCAGCATTGCGCAATCCAAAAGGCAAGATATTATAGCAATACGTGTCATTTGCTGTCACAAAGCTGACTTTCTCCTAGTCTTCGGGAGTTAGAGGAACTTGATGATAGCCTTGATAAGCATCCAACATCGAAATGAAATCACAACCGGCCGTAGAATCTACTAACTGGTCTATTCAAGGCAAGGGGTAACAATCCTTAGGGCAGGCTTTATTCAAATCTCGAAAATCAATACAGACCCGCCATTTACCCCTGGCTTAGGGACAAGGACTACATTAGCTAACCAAGTCGGGAATTGAACTTCCCTTATGTGCACGGCTCTTAACAGCTTGCTGATTTCTTCTCTGATTGCCTTGTCCTATTCGAGTGTAAAATGCCTTCGCCTCTGTTTCATCGGCCGAGCTCCCGGGATTACATGCAAGTGATGCATGGCTAGAGCTGGGGGGACCCCTTTGATTTCCTCGGCAACCCAGGCGAAGACGTCTCGATGGCTCTGCAGGCAGTCGATAAGACGAATCCTTAACTTCGGTGCAAGGTCAGTGGCGATCCTCGTAACTCCCCCCGTCTGTTGAGGGAGAATCCGGAACTCCTCGCTCCCGACCTCCCTCCGTTCTTCTTTAGGTCCTTCCTCCTCTTGTGGGTCGGTAAGATCAATTTGCAGGGCTTCGTGAGACTTCGGGTTCTTGCGGGACTCCGATTTGACTTCCCCGCTGTAGCATCGCCGAGACACTAGCTGGTCTCCCTTAATCTCGGCCACCTAATCGCCTACCGGAAACTTGATCTTCTGGTGGTAAACTGAGACCACCGCCTGAAATATGCTGAGTGTCGGGCACCCAGGATGGCGTTGTAGGAGGAAGGAGCATCAACGACCAAGAAGGGAGTCCTCCTTGTCCTCTCCAGAGTGTCACTGCCCAATGACAGCGATAGGATAATTTGCCCTATCGGCTGTTCTCGGTGCCCGGTGAAGCCGAAGAGCGGAGTCGAAACTGGATGTAGTCCTTCCTCGTCAATCTGCATTTGATCTAGGGCGGCTTTGTACAGGGTATTCACAGAACTACCTGTATCCACGAAGATACACTTAACCTCATAATTTACAATACGTGCAAGAATTACTAGGGCATCTTCGTGGGGAGCTTCTACGCCCTCTAAGTCCTCAGGGCCGAAGGAGATTGTAGGGCCATGATGCTGGCTCCAACTCATCCCGATGGCGTAGTTCTCCAGCCGACGGATGTGAGCCTTCCTTGTCCGATGGGAATCTCCTCCAGTAGATCCTCTTGAGATCACCCACACGTGTCCAGAAGGTGGATCACGTGCAGGGCCCTTACCCTTCTTGGGGTCTCTTTCCAATGAAGGAGATCGACAGGGTGCAGCCTCCCGACTCCTCCCCTTCGAATGCGATCTAGTTCGATGTCGGGCTTCATTTTCTCCCGACGACCGCTTACGAGGAGAAAAGATCCGCCGAGGGGACCTCCGGTGATACCCCATCTTCTTCCACTTTCTATGAGGTTTGGGGTATGCTTCCTCACTCAATTTCTTCTTCAGGGCATGACATTCCTCGGTAGAGTGCGTCGTACTGCCATGGAAGTCGCAGTACCTCATCAGTGGCTCTGGCTGCTGGGTGTCCACTGTCTCTACCAGCTTTTGCTTACTGGCCCAATGGTCTTTCCCTGGGCAAAGATATTTTCCTCGGGCTAGAGCCAGAGGTTCCCTCCTCTCTGACCGTACAACGGGCTGAGCTGGAACCCTGATTGGTTCCTTGCGGCGGGCATGCTGCACATCTTCAATATTGGCGTGCTTGACAAAACGCCCTAACAAATCGTTGAAGCTGGTAGGTGGCTTCTTCACCAAAGATCGGAAGAAATCCCCTTCAGAGAGCCCCTGAGTGCAGGCGTTGATGAGGATCTCTGATGTCGCAGTTGACACATCCTGCGCCACTCGGTTGAACCTTTGGATATAATCCTTGAGTGGTTCCTTCGGCTTTTGCTTGAGGGCGAATAAGTTTAACGCCATCTTCTGATAGTGACGGCTGCTGGCAAAATGGTGGAGGAAGGCAGTTCTAAACTCCACGAAGGAGTTGATAGAACCCTGAGGCAGCCTCTGGAATCATCGCTGGGCGGCCCCTGACAGGGTGTTCAAGAACATCTGACACTTTACACCATCAATGTACTGGTGCAGGGGTGGCGCGTTCTCGAACTTGCAGACATAATCTTCAGGATCTGTCTTTCCATCATAGTCGGCAATCTCAGGCCCGCGGAACTGCTTTGGCATGGGATCTTCCATAATCTCCAACGAGAAAGGGGTAGATGCTGCCTTTGAGAAGGCCTTAGGTTCTTCCCTCTTCCCTAGTCCTTCCTTCTGCCTCAGTGCGCTGGAGGCTACTATGCTGGCCTTCTCCAAATCTCCTAGAGAATCCCGTCGGTGTACTTGGACTGCTTCGGCGTGTCCCATCGGTAGTGAGACAGATCTCCATTATTGGGGATGCGAGGTGGAGATCTTGGGGATCTCCCCTTGCATAGAAGCTACTCGCCGTGAGGTGGCCTGCTCGATTTAGTGATGTTCAAGCGCACATTTGACAGCATTAGCTGTTGGATCGAGAGAACCGATAGAGGGGGGGGTGAATATCGGAAATCGTTTGGATTTAGGGAAAGAGAAATTGCACAGCAGAAAATAAAAACAAACACGCGAACACAGTAATTTTTACTTGGTTCGGAGCCTAGGTCGACTCCTACTCCAAGGCCCACGGTCGTTGACCGTTTACTTTGGGCAATTCTATATGAGGCACAATAATAGTTTACAAAGATTGATTTACAAATATAGCACAGTAAACTTAACAATTAAAAAGAAAAACTCTTCTTTTACCGACGTCCGATGTAGGTTGCCTTTTTCGGAGCAGCGGGACGTCATCGGCTCGAGTTGGGAGATTTCCGGAGCGACGCGCGAGAGCAGAAGAGCGTAGAAGCGTTGATTGAAAGTGTTGCATGAAGCCTGGGGTCGAGGGCCCTTTATATAAAGCCTGGGGGCGCCCGGGACGTCGGGGGCGCCCCCCCACATGGCGGTCGATCCGTCTCCAGCGCGGTCAACATCTGATCCCTTCAAAATCGGGATCAGGTTTGACCGGGGCGCCCGCATTGATCGGGTCAAGCCTTCATCCTTTTGGCTTCGCAAGGGTGTGCTTTGGCAGCTAGCACTGGGGGTGCCCGCAACAGGTGGGGCGCCCGCGACAGGCGGGGCGCCTGGAGCATCCGGGGCGCCCCGACATATAACTGTCGAGGCGTGTTTTCACTCCTGCTGACTTGGGTTGACCTTGGGGGCGCCCGGAACATCCGGGGCGCCCTGCTCAGCTTCTGCCTCACTCCTTTGAGGCTCTCTGAGCTGCAGATACTCAGTCCTTCGATCCTGCATCCAGGATTAGTCCAAAAAGCAGTATTATATTATTTTATACAGCCTTAACTGTCTTGGTTCTGACTTTGGGTTTACAAAATGGAACCCTAGGTCGAACCGACACCTACTGTTCCCTCGACGGGGAACGCGTCCTCACCTACTCCTCTCGGGAGATTGTACCTGATGCCAACCGCTCCTCTGGTTGGACTTTTGCCTGGCGGTCCTTTGCCAGGTCTTGGATACCGAGCTGTCCTTCACCCGGTGCCTAGCATTCCATCGCTAGGGCTTCTCACCCTGGCATTCCTTCGCCAGTGCCTAGCAGTCCTTCGCTAGGGCTTTGTATCCTAGTAGCCCTTCGCTAGGTGCCCAGCAGCCCTTCGCCAGGTCTTTGATGACTAGCAGCCCTTCGCTAGTTGCCTAGTAGTCCTTCACTAGGACTTGATGACTAGCAGCCCTTCGCTAGTTGCCTAGCAGTCCTTCGCTAGGACTTGGTTGTTGGTGACGAGATGGCTAGAGAGGGGGGGGTGAATATAGCCAACACTTTCTCTTTGAGAACTTAGCCAGTTTTCTACACTTAGCTTATCAGTATCACAGCGGAAGAAGCAAAGGAAAAACAAAACAGTGCAGTAAACTAAAAACAAAGATGAAAGCTAACAACCACAGCTACCAAGATCGCTAACAAGAGGGTTTACAAGGTTCGGGGATAACTTGCCCCTACTCCTTGGCGTGCCCTTAAGGTGGGTGATCCCTTGATCGTCGGCAAATCAAGCCCCGATGATCACCGGATATAAAGCAACCTCCTTCTCGGTGGAGAAACCTCTCCACAGCGTTTCAATCAGATAAATGTTTAAGCTCAATGAAACAACAAGAAAGATCTTACTCAAACACCCAGCAAAGAGAAGAACGCAGCAAGCTTCCCTGAGCTCCACCCAGTGGCGATCTCACGCAAGAACCCTTCTTCGTGTCTTCCCACTGTCGGACTCCAAGCCTCTCGTTCTCTCCTTCAAGTGCTCGAGTAATGGATGATTGCTTCTCGATAGCTTACTCAGAATGATGGAAACTTCAAGAACACAGCAAGCTTGATGTGGAGAACTCAAGGCACAGGAACTCAAGAACACAAGCTGTAAGCTTTCGAATGTTTCTCTTCTTCCACCAAGCTGTCTCCCGTTCCTTTTTGTTTCTCCACCAAGCATCAAGTGACCTCATCTCTAGCAGCCTCCAGCTGCCTCACTGCCAACGCCAGCTACACTGAACCCTTACTGAACTTCCCGAGCTCTCTCAGCCAAGCTTCAGTCAGCGGCTTCAGTCCTGCAGCTCCAGCCGTTGCAACCTGAGATGAGAAATGGACAAACTTGCTCCAAGGAAAGCCTCCATTGACTTCTCCTTGAGTGTTTGAATCCTCCCCTGTCACCTGCAGCTTAGTCAGAATATTAGAGCAGTATATCACACAGTAAATCAAGTATCAGAGGCAACCATCAGCGAATCGGATACGGTCAGACGCGATTAGAGCGTCTGACAGTGTAATTTGAATTAAAGTGTTCGGTCACCCGACCGATCAGAGCGACTCCTGATCGGTCCCCAACGCTCAATCAGAAATCGCGATTTCTTTGTGACTTCTCCTGGATCGATCACCGGACCGATCCCAGGTTGTGGATCGATCACCCGAACGATCCACTCCTTTCTTGGGCGATTTCTGAGCTTCGCAGTCCAGACCTCCTGATCGGTCATCAGACCGATCAGACAGCCTCCTGATCGGTCACCAGACCGATCAGATCATGACCAGATCGATCAGGCTCCATCCTGATCGATCATAGAGAGGAACCTGCGACGCTTGATCGTTCTCCGGAACGATCTGCACAGTGATCCTGATCGGTCACCCGACCGATCAGGAGCAGTTCAGCAGGGGAACTCAACCTCACTGCTCGCTCCCTGATCGGTCACCAGACCGATCAGGAGCCAGTCAATGGGTGAAACGCATACTCCCTGATCGGTCACCAGATCGATCAGGAGCAGCACAGTAGGTTCCCAACCTCACTGTGTCCTCCCTGATCGGTCACCCGACCGATCAGTCATCGCTGGATCGGTCACCAGACCGATCCACGAAGGAGCAGCGTGCCAGAATCCCTGATCGATCACCAGACCGATCCAGGGACTCAAACTCAGCCCTCCAAGCTAAGTTTCCATCCACCTTAGCCCTCCAAGCTAAGGATTTTCCATCTAACTCTCCAAGTTGGGAATTTGCACCTAACCCTCCAAGTTAGGACTTTTCACCTAGCCCTCCAAGCTAGGACTTTTCACCCAACCCTTCCGAGTTAGAACTTCATCCAACCTAGCCCTCCAAGCTAGGCACCTGACCCTCCAAGCCAGGACTTTTTCACCTAATTCTCCAGGATGGGAATTTGCACCTAACCCTCCAAAATTAGGACTTTTCACCTAGCCCTCCCAAGCTAGGACTTTTCACCCTAGCCCTCCAAGCTAGGACTTTTCACCCAACCTTTCCGAATTAGGACTTTTCCAACACCTAGCCCTCCAGACTAGGATTTTCAACACCTAACCCTCCAGGTTAGGATTT
>JAGFNQ010002550.1:200701-226023 GCA_024364735.1 Boesenbergia rotunda | reverse complement strand
GATCATTGGGCGGCTGTTAAGACAATCCTTAGTACTTAAGAAGAACTAAGGATGTGTTCCTAATATATGGAGAAGGAGATATGGTAATACGTGGGTATACAGATGCTAGTTTCCAGACAGATAAGGATGACTCCAAATCTCAGTCTGGATACGTATTTACTTTGAATAGAGGCGCAATAAGTTGGAAAAGTTCCAAACAAGACACCGTAGCGGATTCTACCACGGGAAGCGGAATATATCGCAGCTTCGGAAGCAGCAAAGGAAGCAGTCTGGATCAAGAAGTTCGTATCCGAACTTGGTGTGGTTCCAACCATTGATGAAGGCAGTGCGGTTTTACTGCGACAACAATGGAGCTATTGCACAAGCAAAGGAACCAAGGTCTCATCAGCGATCCAAACACGTGCTTCGCCGCTATCATCTGGTCAGAGAGATTATAAGTAGGAATGACATACAAATTGAGAAAATTCCCACTGAAAGGAATTTAGCGGATCCTTTAACTAAGGCCTTACCTCAGAGCAAGTTTGAGGGTCATGTTAGAGCCTGTGGTATTGGATACCGTAGCGATTGGCATTAGGCCAAGTGGGAGTTTGTTAGTGATATGAGAGAAGTGTCCTAAGGCAATCGCCTTATGATTGTAAAACATTTATTTTAATAAATGATAATTCACTATTTGAGTATACATGCTTGTGTATTTGATTGGGATCTTAAACTTATCTACTGAATATCCGCAATACAACTCACAGCATAAGAGAATTTGTGATGGGATCACAACTAGTGATTATCTCTAAATGCGCAAATGTGAAGTATTGAAAATATCCCTAGTCGATGAATTGATAAATACGGACACTATCAATTCTGTTGAGACTAGCATGGGTTATTCTCTAATCAGCTGATTCTCACTGGCTGGTGACATTGGGATGTCCGGAGATAAACATGGATGCTAGTTAAGGGAACTAGTTCATTGGAGTGACTAGCTGTAAAACTTCATATGGAATCTATATAGAAATGTCAATGAAGTTCTTACTGCGGCTTAAGTGCGATGTTCCTTTGACTTGCGGTGTTCAAGTCATCTAGGACATGGAGACTTATACTTTAACATCTTAAGCAAGCATCTCCAAGGAGGTGTGGACCCAGGATGATTGGGTATAAGCCGAAGTGCCTGAAGATTATGAACAGCCTACAAAGGATTCACCACTCCTTGCGAAGAGATGTATACCCAGGCCTATCGTCGGATTGTTCTTCAAAGCCTCTGGCCAGAGCATATCATGTTTAGAGTGCGAGTCTCTAAAATACATGAGAGTAATTAGAAATCCAAAGGACGAGAAAGATACTACTTGGGCTAGGTGTGACGTAGTCAGTCTAGTGGGGACTGACACAAACAGACCATGTCCTGAACCAAGTGGGTATAAGATGGTGAAGGGAATGAGGCACGATTCATTAGAGCTGCTGAAGGGTTTCAGAATTACTTCTGAGGTCAACCGTTGATCTTTCGATTAATTGGGGGTCATGATGTACTACTAGGTGCCACTCATGATCGTTCTATAATTTGTTGATTATAGACGGCCAACATAAATCGAAAGCCTATTTAGTCACACGCACTACGAGTAATCCGAGGTATTTAAAACGAGTTGAAAATTAGATTTTCCGATCAAGAGAAATAAGTCGAATCTGAATTTATCAGAGGCGCAATGGAAGCTAAAATGGCTAAGTCTTTTGAAGGCATATTGGGCAAATTAAATGAGTTTAATTCGCGATCGGTTCGGGTTGGTTTGGCCGGCTAAAGAGGGTGCCAAACCTCTTTGTTGTGGCCGGCCACATTAAAGGGAGAAAACCATTTTATTTGGTTTAATTAATAAAATAGATCTAGAGCGATTTATTTTATAAATTATGGATAAATAAATTTGTATAAAGAAATTTATATAAATAAATTTATAGAAATTTATTCCTTTTTATGGAAGTTAAAATAATCCATGAATTGGTTTATTTTAATTTTATAAAATCAATTATGAATTGATTTTTCCATAATAAGAAAGTTTATAAATTTCTTATAAAATTTATTCCATAATAAAAGGAGAAATTAATTAGTTTTATTATAAAGTTAGTTATAATAAAACTTGGTAATTTATAAGAGAATTTATAGGATAAATTTCTTATGATAACTAATTAGTTTTATTATAAAGTTAGTTATAATAAAATTTGGTTTAAACGGAATAATTCATAAGAGAATTTATAGGATAAATTTCTTATGATAACTAATTAGTTTTATTATAAAGTTAGTTATAATAAAACTTGGTTTAAACGGAATAATTCATAAGAGAATTTATAGGATAAATTTCTTATGATAACTAATTCCGTTAATTCCGTTAAGAGGAGACTTGGCAAGGGAGAAGCAACTATATAAGGAACCAAAGGGAAGCCTTTAATTCCTAACTAATCGATATAGAGCTAACCTATCCCTCTCTCTCTATTATTCTTCTCTTCCCTTTCTCTCTTTTCCCTTAGGGCCGACGCCCTTCACCATCCCTAGGGCCGGCGCATACCAACCCTAGGGCCGGCGCACCTACATCCCAAGGGAGTTGCCGTGAGCTACCAAGAAGAAGGAGAAGCCAAACAAGAAGAAGAAGAAGCGGACCACAACTCCTCTCTTCCCGGAATTGAGATTCTGTTTCTTGTTGGTTAGTTTCCATCCTTCCTCTCTTGATCTTCTTTGTTGTGCTTTAGAGAATCTAGTAGTTCTCGTTGGCACAAAACTCGTGACTTTGCGAAGTCATCCCGAAGAGAACTCGGCGTGGACGCGAATAGAGGCGAAGCTTCCGAGGGACGCTACGGTTGGATCTCGTCCCTTACTTCGAGTTACGCGAGGTACTTAGTAAATTAGTTTACTTTTTCCGCAAAGTTTTATTTTATGATTATGTCCACACACCATAAGGTTGCATGCTAGATACGAGGTTAAAATAATTTAGGAAATTATTTTATGCTAACTCTTCCGCTGCACGTAAAAATTTAAAATTTTACGAACCCGTATCCTTGTCGACATGCACCCGGTCCCAACAAATCGACCCAAGTATGATATGGAGGATCATGGTTTTGATGTGCGTGGTCAATATGATTAAGTTAGGGTTTATTGTTGGACTAATATGTGTATATGAGTGTGTAGGTTTGCAGGTACACATAGACTTGGCTGATGTCTTCAGGTGAAGGGTGGTATGGAGACAAGCTGGAGGCTTGTGTGCGCATCCGAGGGACCATGGATAGCAGAGACGATGAGCCGAGGGTTGTGGACTTCGAGGCATACGCGAAGGATGACATGGAGGCAAACTGGATGCTTGTGTGTGCATCTGAGGGACGAGGGTCGAAGACGAAGAGGACGTGAAGGCAACAGTCGAGGCTGCTGGTGAAGAGTCGACCAGGTCGCGAGGGTCCGAGTGTGAGTGCTTGTACTCGGGAACTAAGCCGGGAGGGTTCGAGTGCGGAGAGAAATGTACTTGGGAAGAGTAACCCTAGGCTTAGGGAATGACCAGTCGACTGCCCCAGGGGCAGTCGACTGGTAATGGCTGGTGATTCGAACGTTGGCTGTAACGGTTGAATTTGAGTGGGACCAGTTGATTGCCCCAGGGGCAGCCGACTGGTAGCGACCATTTAGCACTCGAGCTCTATTTAAAGGAGCTCGTTTAAGGCTACTGTTTCTTGGCGAAATATGCTTGGATAGAGTGGATTAGTAGCCTTTCTTGTTTAGATAGTGTCCAGAGGTTGTGGAGAGATTTCTCCACCCACAAGGAGCTACGAGATCTAGCCGGAGGTGCTCCGGGGAATCATCCACCGATGGATTAGGAATCGCCCATCTTACGGACAGCCGAGGAGTAGGAGTTTTTATCTCCGAACCACGTAAATAAGTGTGTTCCTTGTTGTTAGTTTAGTTTTTAGTTATTGTTTCCGCTTGCGCACTAACAATTGTAGGAAGAAAACCGAAAGTTGCTATTCACCCCCCTCTAGCAAGACAACAACGATCTAACAAGTGGTATCAGAGCGAAGGACCACTCTTGTTGGAATAACCACCAAAGGAGCACAAGCTAGAGGAGGAAAATGATGGAAGACAAGTTGGGGGATGATATCAACACACCACCTCCTTATGACCATGAAGACTTTGATTATCGGAGGACAAGAATGAAGACTTGGCTTGGAATGGAGTGGGAATGCATAATAGTGCTAGAAGAGCCCTTTGAAATTTCAAGAGACAAGCACGGGAAGAAGCTTCGACCGAGATATTGGACCAAGGAGCAACAAGTCCAATCTAAGGCAAATGAGAAGGTAATTAGTATATTAATTGATATTTTGCTTAAAAATGTGTTGAGTGGTGTAGGTAAATATGAAAATGCATATGAGCTATGGAACAAGATGGGAGAATTCCATAAGAACTCTACACAAGCCAAATTAGTGGAAGAGTCAAAGGAAATAAACTCAACGGTCCAAGAAGACCAAGAAGAAAAAGAATTGTCAACCTCAACAATTGAAGAGGCACAATCAAGTGAGAGATTATCCACCTCATCAAGAGAAGAAGAAGAGGTGTCAACTTCAAGAATTGAGGGGGAGGAGAGACCCTCATCCATACAAGAGCAAGAAAAAGCTCCAACCTCCACCAAAGCCAAATCAAAAGAGCACATCATATGCTTTGGATGCAACAAGAAGGGGCACTACAAGGATAAGTACCCACTAGGTAAAACGGAGGTAATCCCTAAACCCAACTCAATTCATTTTAAATCTAATATGGGTTGTAGGGAAATGAAAGAAAAGAGGCACGTTAGGTGCTATACTTGCGGGGAGCTAGGACATTATCACACTCAATGTCCAAGAAAAGGAGAGCTCAAGAAGATAGAGCACTTAAGAAGGTCGGAAAAAGAAGAGAAGAAAAGGAGCTCACATCAAGGGGGAGCTACAAGGGTAAGGGAGGTAATCCCTAACTCTACTTATGCTTCAAATATTGTCATGAATGCTAGAAATAGTAATGATTGCTTGCTTATGCGTATTTTAGGTTTTAAGTATCATGATAGAAATAGAAATACTATTGTGTGCCAAAATACCAAAGAATCCATGTTTCATAATAAATCTAGGGTTTCTAGACCTAAGGATCAAGACATCAACCCTAAGAAAGAGAGACACATGTTAGTAGGAGCCCTAGAGCCAATTATGTGCTGATTAACTAGGGACATTTTGTATCATATTCTATCATTAATAAAGGCATGGTTATTATACTTACTTTGTATTTGTGCCAAATAACTAAGTATAATAATGTCTTTGTGTAGTAGATTCTTATCTACATTATATCGATTGGTTGAATCGATAGTGAGATAATGTAGAGAATACTACACTAAATTATTCCTAGTCAAGCATTAATATTCATGGACAATATTAATGCATGGAGACTAGCATGTAGGCCAATTAATGACTTGAGCTCACAAGTCATGGATATGTGATATCAAATTGACACATGGGTATACATTAGAGAATGTGTACTGAATTGACCCGCTTTGAGAAAGTTTCATAGATTGTCATATGAGTGTCATAAACTTTCTCATGCGACTATTGGTCTTCTTCTTCCACTCCTTCTTCCCTCCCTCATCTTTCTCTTTTGGTCGAAACCCTATTGTAGGGTTCTTGGTGTTCTGTAAGCTACCTCAAGTTTCTAGCACAACCAAGGTAGCTCTCCCGAAGTTGAGAGATTGTGTCCATGTGGATACGAGTAGAGGCACGGACACTTGAACGTGTAAGAGATCCGGCGCACCTTGGGCGAGCAGGATAAGCAAAGGGCATGCTCCAAAGGTATACACTGTAGATAGATCTATTAGATAGATGAACATTGTACGAGTTTTCTTTCGCATGGATCGCTCGAGGGTTCTTGTTTCCGCTGCATTTTTATGATTTGGTGTCGGGAGAACCCAACAACACATGCCTAGAAAAATGGGTAGATCTAGGAATGATCACAATAGGCATGGTGATACTAAGGTTAGAAATTTAGAAAATAAATTAAGAGTTGAGGGCAAAACTTGATAAATTAGAAAAGGATCTAGATAGACTCATTAGAGGATCCAAGGGGCTAGGTATGATAACAAATGATCAACACCTTAGAAATGATAGGTCGGGACTAGGATACCATTCTAGGGAGTCAAATGTTAGTAGAAAATCATATTCAAGGATGCCTTATGATTATGGTAGAGAAAAGGTCAAAAATGGCAAAGAAAAGTCATTTAGAGGAGAAAAGAAAAAGTCAACCAAGGATAAGGTATGGAAAGTTAAGAAAGTAAGAGTTCAAGGTCAAGAAGTACCAGAGGAACACCGGTGTGGTCTTGCAATTGTGAATGAGTCGCCTCGGGAGGTGGCTAAGGCTAAGAGCTCAAGGGAGAGCTCTAGAAGACAAAATAGGATCCATGGTCAATGGATCTCAGGAGGATTTCTCTTAGGAGATTAGATGAACTATGGAGTGTGCCAAAGGGTTTAGAAGACTAAGGTGAGTCTTGATCCTAGGGAATTGACACATTAAAAGGAGATTTATAGAGAAAAAGGTGAAAATGAGATTATATTTGATAAAAATTAGGGTTTAATGTGTAAATGTCATATAACTCAGTGCTAGAAATGTATTATGGTCAGGTATGAGAAGATACATCAAGGAGAAGCCAAAATTAGGACTTTTGGATATGCTTCAATGATACAATTTAGGAAGGGTTGAATTCCGTGCCAATCTTGGGATCCGGAGTAGTTTTATTTGAAAATATATTTTTCCCAAGAAGTCATAGGCTTCACAAATCTCTCCACGAAATTTCAGATTTTTTAGAAATTTATGGAATTAATTAGGCATTTCTGAAAGTAGGCTGAAAAATTGAAATTCAGATATCAGTCGATTGGCTCAGAGCCAATCGACTGGTCCAGGTAAAGCCGAAACTGAGAACCTTCTGTTCGTTTTATCAGTCGACTGCCCCTGGGGCAGTTAACTGATCCCACCTGGGGAACTTTCTGTTTGTTTTCCCAGTCGACTGCCTCAGGGGCAATCAACTGATCCACGGGTTTTAATAAGAAACAGATCACGCGGGGGTGGCCAAAACCTAGGGTTTTGCGTGCCATCCCCTGTGAACACCTCTTCTCCTCGACCTCCTCTCCTATTCTAAGGCCCTCCCACGTCCTAGAAACACCCTCCTAGCCTTCTCCTACCTCGGATCTACAACTAGGGTTAGTAAAGCTTCTTCCTTCAAACCGATATTTATCAAACTTCATCATGAAGCGATTGGGAAAAAGGTAACACTTTGTACAGTTTAATTTTTCTCGTTTAAATCATGATTTGGAGCTAATTTGGCCAATTTTACTTGGTTTTTCTTGTTCTATCTTGTTGTGGGGTGGTATGAGTACTTGCATTTGGTGTCTCACATGTTAGGTTGGCGTCTGAAAGGCCAAGGGGTGAGGGGTCGTCACAACAAGGTCGAGAAGACCGGAATGCACCTCGGTTCCGATCTGAGGAGTGTCGGAAAAGATTCACCGAGAATGAATTCGTGTTGATGAATTGTAGATACCTCAATAGGTCTTATTTTAAAGAGAAAACCCCTCAAATTGCTGAAATGATCACTCATTTTGGGATAGAGCAGTTGGTATATTGTCTGCATGATATTAATTTAGACATGTGTAAAGAATTCTATGCGAACCTCACATGCATCGATCCTGATAATGACCTCTATGAGTCCATGGTGGCAGGAGTCCCCATCCCCTTCTCATCCACTGTTTTAGGTATATTTTTGGGGTGTAGGGCGTCTGACAATGTAGTCATATAATTCCCAAAAGTTGTTGAGCCCCTTTCTTTTTCTGATGTCACTATTGATCAAATTCACATGCATTATTGTGGAAGACATCGATGCATTTCAGAGCGTATTTTTGACACTAAGAGCATGTGTCCATTTGGTCATGTCCTGTATAAAATTGTCTTAGAATGCATATTGCCCATTGTTACTAAGGGGCGGTCGAGGATTCGACTGCCGCACTTGGTAATGATGTACGCCTTGGAGAGGAGGTTAGACATCGACATTACTCTGCATGTCCTTACATCTATTGTTCATTTTTCCCATAATGTGAATGGGAAGATCTATATGACTTTCTGCCATGTCCTGACTGAGTTCTTCGAGTCTAGGGGTATAGTCACGACTAGCGGTCAGGTCCGTCACCTGTCAAAGGACTATGATCAGATTGACACACGCCAGTTGTCCTTGGCAGGGATCGAGTGTAGGCAGGGGGAGATAGTTTGGAGGTAGCGTCCTGAGTCCTCCACTTCTGATGAAGAGCCTGCTGGTGGAGTTACACGAGAGGAGTTCTCTCAACTCCGGTCTGAGGTTCACGACCTCCGGGAGGACTTCCACGGCTTTCAGCAGCAGCAGAGGGGCTTCCAGCAGACACATACTGCCATTCAGGAGGAGGTTCATGGCCTCACACAGTTCTGTCAGGGGTTCCAGCGACAGCAGGATGAGATGTACGCGATGATACAACAGTTGCATCTCACATATCAGGCCCCTCCTCCTCCTTCTCCGGGCGATGACATGCAGTAGATTTGACTTGATTTGTTGGCTTGAGTGTTGAGAGTATGTTGCTTATATGTTATTTTTATCTCTCAAACATTTTTTCATTTTAGGATTTTAATATTTCGTTACTTCGAGGCTTTAGCCCTTGTGCCACTTTCATGTTTATTTTCATGTCATGTATGATAAATTTGCTTATGCTTTCATTATATTTTATGAGTTTTTATGTCATTGCTTGATGTTGCTTAGATTATTTGAGATTCATGGATTGCTATTGAATAATAAGATATGACTTTAACTTAAAATCTGTGTTTATGCTTTCATATTCATTATATAAAGTCTTACTTCATGGTTTAATGTATGGAATAAGGCTTTATTGATATCATGGAATTTAAGGAGGATTGATAAGTGCATATATATCTAGGGTTAAGCGATAGGAAGGGGAGGCTTTTATTATATTAAGAATACATAAGAAAAAGGGGAGAATTGAGGGCAGTTATATGTGTGAAATGTTAATGAATGGAGTTGACAAACACATAGAATTATGTATAGGTTTGAAAGTCGATACAAGATGACCATTTTTGAGGAAATTAGAGTTTGTACCAAAAGTTAAGCACATTTGATATTTTTCATGGAACTATATGTTTCTAGGGTAGAGTATATTCTAACAAATGTGCTTGCAAACTTTTAGATTTTTCCGAATTTTCTAGAATTTTCTAGAAGTTTCTGAAATTGGGCTGGAATTTCAGAAGTTGACTGTATCAGTCGACTGCCCAGGGGGCAGTCGACTGATGTCTCTGTATGTTGAGAATAACAGAGAGCAGTCGACTGCCCCAGGGGCAGTCGACTGGTAAGTCTGTATAGTGATTTCTGAGGGGTTTTTCAGAAATGAAGTGAGTTCTTTTTGGCACTAGGGGTAGGGTTGCTTGGGGCAATCTTTTTTATGGTGTCAAAGGGGGAGAACTTGTGTGTTAAGTTAGGTTTAACTTGACAAAGGAAAATTTATGGTGTTAAGTTGGGTATAACTTAACTTGGTGTGTGAGTGAGAATTGAAAATTGGGAGAGGGCATAGGTTAAGGGGGAGGTTGCCTCTTGTTTGCTATGCTTTAATTTTCAATTGTTGTTGCTATTGTTGCTTTTGTTTACCTAACTTAAGCATATTGTCATACATTAAAAAGGAGGAGATTGTTGGGGCAATCGACCCAAGTATGATCTGGAGGATCATGGTTTTGATGTGTGTGGTCAATATGATTAAGATAGGATTTATTGTTGGACTAATATGTGTATATGAGTGTGCAGGTACATATAGACTTGGTTGATATCTTCAGGTGAAGGGTGACATGGAGACAAGCTGGAGGCTTGTATGCGCATCCGAGGGACCATGGATAGCAGGGACGATGAGCCGAGGGACGCGGACTTCGAGGCGTACGTGAAGGATGACATGGAGGCAAACTGAAGGCTTGTGTGCGCAACTGAGGGACGAGGGTCGAAGACGAAGAGGACGTGAAGGCAACAGTCGAGGCTACTGGTAAAGAGTCGACTAGGTCGTGAGGGTCCGAGTGTAGTGCTTGTACTCGGGAACTAAGCCGGGAGGGTTCGAGTGCGGAGAGAAATGTACTCGGGAAGAGTAACCCTAGGCTTAAGGAATGACCAGTCGACTGCCTCAAGGGCAGTCAACTGGTAATGGTTGGTGATTCGAAGGTTGGCTGTAACGGTCGAATCTGAGTGGGACCAGTCGACTGGTAGCGACCATTTAGCACTCTAGCTCTATTTAAAGTGGCTCGTTTAAGGCTACCGTTTCTTGGCAAAATCTGCTTGGATAGAGTGAATTAGTAGTCTTTCTTGTTCAGATAGTGTCCAGAGGTTGTGGAGAGGTTTCTCTATCCACAAGGAGCAACGAGATCTAGCCGGAAGTGCTCTAGGGTATCATCCACCGACGGATTAGGGATCGCCCACTTTATGGGCAGCCGTGGAGTAGGAGTTTTTATCTCCGAACCACGTAAATAGGTGTGTTCCTTGTTGTTAGTTTAGTTTGTAGTTATTGTTTTCGCTTGCGCACTAAAAATTGTAGGAAGAAAACCGATAGTTGCTATTCACCCCCCCTAGCAAGACAACAATGATCTAACATATAGAACTTAAGATTAACTCTGTGTTAATTGGATATGATTATGTATCAAACGGTTTCATGGTTCTTGATGTAGAACCAGATGTTAATTATGGAAATAATGGTTGTTTTTCAAACATTGCTTTTACTAGAGATGCTGATGTTAATGATGAAGTTTGACATGTTAGGTTGGGACATATAGGACAAGAAAGAATGAATAGATTAGCAAGAGAGGGTCTGCTCGGTACTCGTGCTAAAGTTGACTTGTCTATATGTGAGCATTGTCTTGTTGGAAAAGCAACTAGGAAGCTGTTTGGTAAGGCTATTAGGGCTGAATCATCATTGCAATTGATTCATTCAGATATTTGTGGTCCGATGAACATGAAGGTTAGAAATGGAACTTCTTATTTCGTTACATTTATTGATGACTTCATGCGTTTTGGTCATGTGTATTTGATTTCTCATAAATCTAAAGCATTAGATTGCTTTAATTGTTATTTGAACGAAGTTGAAAATCAATTGGAACGTAAGGTTAAAACCTTTCGCACTAACCGTGGAGGTGAATATTTGTCTGATCAATTCAAGACAATATGTAATGAGAAAGAGATTATTAGACAGTTAACTATCCTTGGGACTCCACAACTGTCACGCCCCCAGAGGCCCGTACTTGCTCGAAAATCGGGCAGCACCTCCTCTGTACGGCGGACAATCTGAAACTCATACATACATCATAACAACCACAATAATATAGCTCAGCCACACTCGGCTGGCGTTCACTCCAACACAACCACGCAGTTAAATAATATAACTGACAAATAATAATCATAATAAATATAATCTCTATAGCTAAGCGCAGCCCGAAAGCCAGTGGAAATAAATAAATACATGTTCGAAGGAAAACCCATATACCATCCAAAACGATAATAAAACCAAAATCGACACTAATACTATAAAACTATCACAAAAGTACGAAAACCAATAATAATACTCAAACTGGGTGGCTGGCAGTTGGATCCTCTCCTGGCGGCACGAGACACAGTTATCGACTACCTGAAATAAAAAGAAGAACAAGGGGTGGTGAGTTCCGGGTGGAACTCTGCGGGTATATGAACAGATAAATGCATGGTATATAAAAGGGTAAAACAAGCATAAAGATAGTCAAAGGGTATACAGTCTCCAGAATCAATAACATAAATAAAATGCATCCATACGAATAAAACATACCTGAAAACCATGTAACAAGTAGAGGCAAAATCAGAAATCCCCTCTAACACCTCAATGAACACCTAATACTGCTGAACATATCCAGATCATATAAAATGCAAATCATAACTGTATATGCATGTCAATCAAATGCAACATTCATAGCTCAAACAAATGCAACAAACACAAGCAAAATGCACAATGTATAATATGCACATGATGTCATGACATGCACTGTACACACACAACCACCGCTATATTGGGTAGGTTGAGTGAACAAGATACAAGCGCCCATCACCTGTGGCTATGCAAACACACCACAATAATTGTGGCCCTGATATGAAAAATCCCGAAGCACCTGTGGGGACTCCTAACACATGTGGAGTATCAATTGTTTGCACACAACTCTAACTGAGTGTGACACAACAGGAAAATATACCCGACGACCCGTCTCAACTATGAGGGAGCCCATGGTCGTCGGCCTGAATGCTATGATGCATGTCACTAATATACATAACCTCAATCAGATCCAAAACATGGAATCAATACGATACGAAAAACACAAATAACACCAAAGTAAATAAACATACAAAGAACACCATCGATACCAAGGTAAATATATTGGTGCAAATTGCATCAATGATGTTCTCCTCTAAGTGTTTTAATGTTTGACAATACACTTAAGTCAGTAATACATTAAACAGACAAAGGGGAGCAAAGGAGAAGTAACCTAAGTGGAAGAAAAGTCCTAGTTAACCTAGGCACTAAGACCTGGTGAGTGAAGCTGGGCACTAAGACCTGCTCTGAAGGTGGGCACTAAATCCTAATCAAGGATTGTGCACTAAGTCCTGATCAAGGATTGAGCACTAAGTCCTGGCAGAGGGCTGGGCACCGAAGACCTTCTCGGAAGGTGGGCACTAAGTCCTGGTCGAGGACTGGCAAGAAGACCTGGCCGAGGGTTGGGCACCGAAGTCCAGGTTCGGGGAATTGGGCACCTAAGTCCTGGACCTAGGGTTTGGGCACGAAGTCTTGGTCCGAGGGACTAAGTAACTTAGCTGAGCGATGACTAAGGACAGAAGTAGAGACGGGTCAGGGTTCGGGCGTCTCGAGGTCCGGAAGTATCAGAAGCTAAGCAAAAGTCCACCCGAAGGACTGGGTGGCAATCGTCTCCTGAGAGGAGTAGGTGAAAGGCGCGTTCTCGGGGGTGAGAACTTGCGTCAGTTCGACCTAGGGTTTCGTGCAAATCTGAAATCCGAACCAAGTCCTTAAGGCTAATATTGTATGTATATTTGCTTTGTGTTTGTGTATCTTGTAGGTACCAAGAACCGGAGACAAAGCAGGTAACTAGGCTGGAAGCTCTGAAGCCAGGCACCCCCATGCATCCAGGGCGCCCCAATTGATGGGGGCGCCCAAACCAAAGAAGGAAAAAGCAGTTTTCATGTGGTAAGCAGAATAGGCCTCAAGCGGGGCGCTCGGGAGGTCCAGGGCGCCCTGGTTCAAAGCTGTTTTGCTGCTGCGAGTTCGAAGCAGGAGATTAGCGTTGACTGGGTTAAAGCTAGGCGCCCAGGAGGTCCGGGGCGCCCTGGTCAGAGGTTTTATCAGCCGCGGCAAGGTCGGCGCGGGGATAAGATTTGACCGGGTTTATAGGGGCGCCCCAACGTCCAGGGCACCCGTATGAAGCCTATATAAGGGGCTTCGACCCCTCTGCTTCAAACACAACTGTTGTGAGCTATTCTGATCATTCTGACCGACGGCAACGCGCTAAAGACGAAGCTCTACGACCGGGAGGCTCCAGGAGGAAGTGCGTGGCACTTCGGAGGTCCAGATCGGCTGACGCTTCGATATAAGTTGTTTTGGTTTGATTTACATTCTGCAATTCAGTTTATTTATCTTTTTGCTTGTAAATCAACTATAAGACGGGTTTTCTCCGACTCCGGAAATTCTGGAAAGGAGACCAATAGTCGACTCACACCGAGTATATAGGCCTTGGACGTACTGACCCTGGGGGGTCGGGAACCATGTAAATAAATCCCTGCGAGTCTGTCTTGCCTTTATTCTTTCTGTTTATTTTCCGCTGCACTAACACTCTGAGTAGATCAAAAGTTTTTACGAAGTTTTCACAACAAGATTTTCACGGTCGATATTCACCCCCCCCTCTATCGACGACACCGGTCCTACAATTGGTATCAGAGCAGAGTCGCTCTTCACCGGACTAACTGCCGAAGGAGCAACGACGCCAGGAGTTGAGGGGGAGCTCAGGGGTGAATCAGGTACATTTTTTTAATGTCTAATTTTAAATTGCATATTATTTGTTTCACAAGTAGGAGAGAGGGAACTATAAAAATCAGTGCTCTACTCGTAAAATTCGGTCTACACCACCGGCGGCAAAGGGGGCACCAACGCCAGAAGTCCGGAGAGATAAAAGCCACATCAGATGCTTCAAATGCGAGAAGTACGGACACTACAAAAACAAGTGTCCGGCAAAGGTACGTAAGATTTATGTTCCAAAGATTTTACAAATTCCTGCACTGCCTTGTGATAATTTAGTTAATTTTTCTGATAAATTAGATGTACTACATAGTAGAATTAACATTTTGCATGTCAAATTAGAAAATACAGATATGACTAAAGTATCAGAAATTAATTATTTAATTCAGAACATCAATTTAGTAATTTCTAAAATAAATTCTAGTAACTTTAATTCTGATAATTTTAATTCAGATAAATTAAATCCTAAGGATAAATCTGAATTAAAAAATCTTAAGGATAATTCTGAATTTGAAAATCCTTTAGATAATTTTGAATTCAAATTTGAAAATCCGTTGTATAACTCTGAATTCAAATTCAAGAATTCTAAAGATAACTCTGAAATTAGGGAAGATAATTCTGGAGATAATCCTGAAATTATTTTTGAGGATAAAAATGATTTTATTAAAAATCTTGAGGATAATGAAGAAGAAATTTTCCTAGATAATAATTTAATTATAGATAATCTTGAAAATTATTACAAAACTTTAATTAGTGGCCCAAATTACTCCTCCTACTTTGAGGATACTAAAAGATATAATTTTGAGGATAAGGAGGATATGGAACTATCTAAGATAAAGGTCATAATTAATAAAGTTCACAAAGATTCAAATAAATCAAAATTATTAGAAAAACTTGAAAAGATAGATAAAGATGAAGAAGAAATTTTTGAAATAATGAAAATTATGAATTTAACCCCATAATTATTAATTAATCATTTCAACCTTAATTATTCAAATCTTAATTAACTCAAATTAATTCAAATAAATTCAATAAATTCAATTAATTCAATAACTTCAATTAATTCAAATAAATTCAATTAATTCAAATAAATTCAAATAAACTCAAATTAATTCAACAAATTAAATTAAATTCAAATTAAATTAAATTCAAATTAAATTAATTCAAATTAAATTCTAATTAAATTAAATTCAAATTAAATTAAATTAAATTCTAATTAAATTAAACTCTAATTAAATTCAAATCTTAATTAAATTAAATTCAAAATAAAATCAAATTAAATTCTAATTAAATTAAATTAAATCAATTTAATTCAATTAAATTTTGATTAATTCAAACTTAAATTAATTCAAATTAAATCTTAATTAACTCATATTAGTTAGATCTTACTTACTTTAAATTCAAATTAATTCAATTAATAACTTAATCTTAATTAATTCAAATTCAATTAAGTCAACATCAATTAATTCTTAATTAATTAATCCTTAATCAATATATTCTCCAATTAATCTTTAAATAAATTAAACTTGATCTAAAATAAGATTTTACCCAAACTATAACAATTAAAATTAATAACACTAAATATGTCAAAGTGGGTTGACATATTCCCGGGTTCACACGACATGTATCAAATCGGAAATTTGATACATCTTTAGAAACGTAATTAAAATGCTTTGGACTTGTTTGAATCATGCATAATTGTCATGCCATGCATTTGCTATTTCTTTTAAATATATGACATGTCATTCATATTTAAATTTTGTGCATAATTTAGAACGGCTATAGAAAAAAGAATAATTGAAACTTGATCAACCTAGTATTAGGTGGAGGTGAGATGATAGTACGTTAGGGAAACCTTTTTGGTGGAACTAGCCGAAGCTACCGATCCAAGACCTAAACTAGTTAGACCAAAATCTTTCAAGAAGTAACTTGAATATGAATTTTCTATAAAAGGCTTTGTCAAGGAAAGGGTTGATGATCCAATAAGGCTACGGCCAAAGAAGGCCTAGTGCCTCGCCAAGACCTGGAAGCCAATTACTGAAAATCAAATTCACTTTACTATTGCTAGATTTGAATCTAACACAAGCTTCAATTAAATCTTAGAGTTAATAATAAATTAAGAAAAATGATTCAAGCATCTCACAATACACCTATAAGGCAACCATGCTTATTGTATTGATACATCTAAAATGGGTGAGATGTTAAGGACTAATGAATTGAAAAATATTTTTCAAATTATTTTTCAAAATTGTTAGAATATTTTCCTAAAAATATATTTTCAAAATAGTGCTTTAACATAATAATGTTTTTATGGAATTCATGTTTGTCTGATTGATTATACATATTATACATTTTTCAAAAGTATATCTTTTCAAAAATTGTTTGACTCACTCAATTAGACACAAGCCTCTTAGGACAACACTAAAGTTCCTTAAGGCACTTAGATAGAGTTAAACGATGTTGGGTACAGGGGGAGTGTTTTCACTCTTTTAAAAAAAAATTTAAAGACTTTTCGAAAACTGCGCCTTAATTTCTATTACATATGTTTTCAAAAAGACTTATACTTTAAAAATTATCTTCGTCCCAAATTGTGATTTCAAATTCTATCTTCCTGAAAATTGGTGTTCATTTGATTTTGATAAACCCTAAAGACACAGAGGAAGGCTCACTTCATGATCTAAAAGGACTCCTAGGATGTGTCAGATTTAGGGGGAGTCTGAGTCAAACTTCTGACAAGCTTTACATTATTTATGTTGAAAATTATTAGATTATTCTTTTGATCTGAATCAAACCTTAAGACTCAGAGGAAGAGTACTTGTGGTCAACAAGCTTCCCAGGGATACAGCATGCCTTGAAACAAACACCTTTTATTCCAAGGGATGATAGAATTGGTAACCCTTCGTTTCCTTAGGGTATCCAATAAATAGACATTTATCAGACTTAGCATCCAATTTGTCTGATACAATTCGCTTCACATAAGCAGGACAACCCCATATCTTAAGGTGAGTTAAGTGGGGTTTTTTACTATTCTATGTCTCATATGGAGTAGTAGAGACTACCTTGGTCGGGACTCTGTTTAGCAAGTAAACAGCTGTCTTAAGTGCATAGCCCCAAAAGGATTTTGGAAGAGTTGCATGATTCATCATCGACCTAACCATGTCCATCAAGGTTCGGTTGCGCCTCTCAGATACACCATTATGCTGTGGTGTATACGGCGGAGTCCATTGGGATAATATCCCATTGTCCCTAAGATAATCTTGAAACTCTTGACTTAAGTATTCACCACCCCGATCGGATCGAAGTATTTTAATACTTTTGCCAAGCTGTTTCTCTACTTCATTTCTGAACTCTTTGAGTTTCTCAAAGGCTTCAGATTTGTGTTTCATCAAGAACACGTACCCGAATCGTGAGTGATCATCGATAAAGGTGATGAAGTAGCTATAGCCTCCTTGTGCAGGAGTTGACATTGGTCCACATACATCAGTATGTATTAGACCAAGCAACTCTCCCACTGGATTACCTTTTCCGGAAAAGGGTAATTTGGTCATCTTGCCTTTTAAGCATGATTCGTATGTATCAAATGAACCGGGTTCAAATGATTCCAAAATTCCACATCGGTGTAATTCGGTCATGCGTTTCTTACTTACATGGCCAAGACGGCAATGCCAAGTGTAGGAGTCTATTCGATTGTCTATTCGAGCACGTTTGTTGCTAACTTCGATATTGAAAACGTCACTGGATAAATCTAACGTGTAGATGTCATTGCACAAAGTTCCATTCCCATAAAGAACGCCATTTAAAGTTATGTAACAACAATTGTTACTAAAAGTTAAATGATAACCCTTTTCATTCAAACATGAAATAGATACAATGTTCTTTATTAACGAAGGAACAAAATAACAATTATCCAATTCTAAGATACGTCCAGTGGGGAGCTTTAGCAAATATGTTCCGATGGCAACAGCAGCAATCTTTGCTCCATTTCCAACTCGCAAATCCGCTTCTCCCCTGACGAGTCTTCTTCTATTCCTTAGCCCCTGTATGTCATTACATATATGTGAGCTGCACCCAGTATCAAGTACCCAGGTATTTGAGGAAATAGAGTGACATTCAATAACGAAGATACCTGAAGAGGATGGGGCATCGGATGCCTTATTCTTCATGGACTCAAGATAAATCTTGCAGTTTCTTCGCCAGTGACCCTCCTTGCCACAATGATGACAAGTTCCTTTTAGTTTCTTTTCAGTCTTTTTGGCCTTTTTCTTCTTTCCTTTATTCTGTTCTTTGGCCTTCCTCTTAGAACCTTTCTTCGAGGAACCAACTAGCAGTACCGCCTTTTGATCTGGCTTTACAGAAGGCTCCACAGTCTTCAGCAGGTTGAGCAACTCGGGAATGGTGGTCTCTAGTTTGTTCATCCGATAGCTCATCACAAATTGTGAATAACTTTTGGGCAAACAACTCAGAATTAAGTCAATACTTAGTTCATGATCCATTGCAAAACCGAGTGTGTTCAGTCGCTCAATGTACCCCAACATCTTTAGCACAAACTGCGAGGCAGAAGTGCCTTCCTGCATCTTAGTGGTGAAGAGGAGTCTGGAGACTTCGAACCTTTCGGATCTCGCCTGCTCTTCAAACAACTCATGAAGATGGAAGATGATGGTATAAGCATCCATATGCTCATGCTGCTTTTGCAGCTCAGGTATCATAGAGGCTAGCATGATGCAACTCGCAAGTTCAGAATCGGTCACATGTTTCTGATAGGCCACTAGCTGGTCTGGAGTTGCACCTTCATGAGGTTGGTTAGGAAGTTGATCTTCAAGGACATAAGCAAGCTTCTCTGACTTGAGGACTATCATCAGGTTTCGAAGCCAGTCCATGAAGTTTCGCCCAGTCAGTTTATTGGTGTCCAAAATGGAACGCAAATTCAGAGAAGACATGATCTAGTGATTAACCTAGAAACACAAATTGAGCTTATGTGAGAAGAATGATAAAGAATGTATCAATATACATTAATTAAAATCCTATTTATTTATCAAATTGAATAACCCTTTTTATCAATTCGGGAGATCGTAGGAGCATCTCCAAATAGGTTGATATCCAACCATAGATAAGAACAACCATGGCTGTGGCCATCAAGTTTTTCTTAGCTATGAAGGTAGGTAATTATACCGATTACACATCACATATATGTAACTATCACTTTATGCTATCAACTAATTGAATGTTTGCATAAATCATTGGGTTGTTAACTCATTAACAAGTATGCAACTTTATACATAGCACCCAACTGCACCTCTCTTTGCATCGACCTTGGCTGTGGCACAACAAATCGATGCTCCAAGCTTAAGGCTGACCCATTAATCAAGAAATAGTTTTAATATGGTTGGAGCTCATTCAACCGCTTAGTCAGGCTTGGATGTGTCCAACAACCAAAACTAATGATTGACCTCTGACTCCAACTATATTATTCATAAACTAATTCCATGGTTTGAACATGTTGAGGTTCAAGTCGGGCATGGATGTGTCCATCAACCCAAACGAGAAACAAAACTCCGATTCTAACCATATTAATGGAAGGTGTTGGCCTTAATATTTTGTAAGGGGTTTTGGGTCTCATCCTTTCTTTTCTAAGCACATTCATGACATAGAATTATGTCATGACTAACGATTTCCTTAATAAAGTATGTATGTGACTTAATTTATCAAGTCTCATTATTTGAATTAGGAACCGGATTTCCTAATTCTAATTTCATACTTTATTTAAGGAATTATTTTGGGAAACAATTTCCTAAATTGTCATAATCAATTTCGAAAATAATATGTTTTAAGACTTTAATTTCTCTAAATCAAATCTTATTAAATTAAGAGACAAATCCCTTAATTCAACCACATATTATTTTCATGAAAATCTCATTTAAGAAACTCTATAGGAAACCATTTTCCTAATTAATTTTGGAGACAACAATATGTAAGAGCATCACCTCTTAAATCATATTTTATTCATGGATTTAATTAATTACAACAAATCATTTTCTAAGGGTGGCTCCCCGAGGCTCAGATACTCAAGGAAAAGTAATTTGTTTTAAATCCAATTGGACGGCTCCCCGAGGCTCAATCCAAATCAAACATGACAATTTCAATTAAAATTGGAAAATTAAATTACAACAACTAACTTTAAATTGAACGGCTCCCCGAGGCTCAATCCAAAATAAAGAATTTTGTTGTCAATTTAAAAACCAATTCAAATTTAATTGTCAATTAACTGTCCATGAATTTGTCTAGACTTTCTTAAAAGAAAGTGCCCAAAATTGCGAGATTTCATAAATAGGCTTTCAGAATAATTGTAAGTTTCTGGTACAAAGAAAACTTACATATTTCCAAAATTAGAAAATTTCTAAAATTAGAAAAATTTCCAAAATTGGAAAGTTTCCAAAGATGGGAAGTTTTCACAATTATTATAAAATTTCAGAAACTAGAAAATTTCAAAAGTTTGCGAAATTTCATGAGGATTTCCAAACTTAGAAATTCCTAAATCTAAAATTTATTATAACTTGAAAGTTTCCATAATTGAAATTTTTTTTCAAAATTGAGATCATGACAAAGTTTTCCGCAAAATAATTATATGATTATATCGAACACTAACCGGCTCTGATACCACAGTTGGGACCGGGTGCATGTCGACAAGGATACGGGTTCGTAAAATTTTAAATTTTTACGTGCAGCGGAAGAATTAGCATAAAATAATTTCTTAAATTATTTCAACCACGTATCTAGCATGCAACCTTATGGTGTGTGGACATAATCATAAATTAAAACTTTGCGGAAAAAGTAAACTAATTTATTAAGTACCTCGCGTAACTCGAAGTAAGGGACGAGATCCAACCGTAGCGTCCCTTGGAAGCTTCGCCTCTATTCGCGTCCACGCCGAGTTCTCTTCGGGATGACTTCGCAAAGCCACGAGTTTTGTGCCGACGAGAACTACTAGATTCTCTAAAGGCACAACTAGAAGAACAAGAGAAAAGATAGGAAACTAACCACCAAAGTAACGGGATCAAAATTCCGGGAAGAGAGGAGTTGTGATCCGCTTCTTCTTCTACTTGGTTGGCTTCTCCTTCTTCTTGATAGCTCACGGCAACCAACTTGGAGGGGTGCAGGGGCCCCGACCCTAGTTTGGACAAGGGGAGCCAGCCCTAATCCTTAAGGAGGGCGCCGACCCTAAGGGAAGAAGAAGAGAGAATAAGAGAGAGAGGGAGAGAATTATCTCTTGATAGCTCTATCGATTGGAATTAAGGGCTTGCCTTTGGTTCCTTTATATAGTAGTCTCTCCCTTGCTAAGTCTCCCTCTTAACAGAATTAATGGAATTAGTTATCATAACAAATTTATCCTATAAATTCTCTTATGAATTATTCCGTTTAAACCAAGTTTTATTATAACTAACTTTATAATAAAACTAATTAATCTCTCCTTTTATTATGGAATAAATTTTATAAGAAATTTATAAACTTTCTTATTATGGAAAAATCAATTCATAATTGATTTTATAAAATTAAAATAAACCATTCCATGGATCATTTTAATTTTCATAAAAAGAATAAATTTCTATAAATTTATTTCTTTACACAAATTTATTTATCCATAATTTATAAAACAAATCGCACTAGATTTATTTTATTAATTAAACCAATTAAATTGGTTTCTTCCCCTTCTTGTGGCCAGCCAACCCAAGGGGTTTGGCACCCTCTTTGGCCGGCCAAACCAAGCCGAACCGATCGTGAATTAAACTCATTTAATTCGCCCAATAACCCTTCAAAAGACTTAGTCATTTTTAGCTTCCATTGCGCCTCTGATAAATTCAGATTCGACTTATTTCTCTTGATCGGAAAATCTAATTTTCAACTCGTTTTAAATCCCTCGGATTACTCGTAGTGCGTGTGACTAAATAGACTTTCGATTTATGTTGGTCGTCTATAATCAACCAATTATAGAACGATCATGAGTGGCACCTAGTAGTACATCATGCCCCCCAATTAATCGAAAGATCAACGGTTGACCTCAGAGGAAATTCTGAAACCCTTCAGCAGCTCTAATGAATCGTGCCCCATTCCCTTCACTATCTTATACCCACTTGGTTCAGGACACGGTCTATTTGTGTCAGTCCCCACTAGGCTGACTACGTCACACCTAGCCCAAGTCATGTCTTTCTCATCCTTTGGATTTCTAATTACTCTCATGTATTTTAGAGACTCGCACTCTAAACATGATATGCTCTGGCCAGAGGCTTTGAGTAACAATCTAACGATAGGCCTGGGTATACATCTCCTCGCAAGGAGTGGTGAATCCTTTGTATGTTGTTCAAACATCTTCGGGCACTTCGGCTTATACCCAATCATCCTGGGTCCACACCTCCTTGGAGATGCTTGCTTAAGATGTTAAAGTATAAGTCTCCATGACCAAGATGACTTGAACACCGCAAGTCAAAGGAACATCGCACTTAAGCCGCAGTAAGAACTTCATTGACATATCTATATAGATAACCATATGAAGTCTTACAGCTAGTCACTCCAATGAACTAGTTCCCTTAACTAGCATCCATGTTTATCTCCGGACATCCTAATGTCGCCAGCCAGTGAGAATCAGCTGATTAGAGAATAACCCATGCTAGTCTCAACAGAATTGATAGTGTCCATTTTTATCAATTCATTGACTAGGGATATTTTCAATACTTCACATTTGCACATTTAGAGATAATCACTAGTTATGATCCCATCACAAATTCTCTTATGCTGTGAGTTGTATTGCGGACATTCAGTAGATGAGTTTAAGATCCCAATCAAATACACAAACATGTATACTCAAATAGTGAATTATCATTTATTAAAATAAATGTTTACAATCATAAGGCGATTGCCTTAGGACACTTCTCTCATATCACTAACAAGCTCGGCATCCAAGACCTGGCAAAGGACCGTCAGGCAAAAGTCCAACCAGAGGAACGGTTGGCATCAGGTACATTCTCCCGAGAGGAGTAGGTGAGGACGCGTTCCCCGTCGAGGGAACAGTAGGCGTCGGTTCGACCTAGGGTTCCATTTTGGAAACCCAAAGTCAGAACCAAGACAGCTAAGGCTGTATAAAACTAACAACTTACTACTTTATGTTGTTTTCGGACTAACCCTGGATGCAGGACCAAAGAAACGAGTGTCTGCAACTCAGAGAGCCTCAATGGAGTGAGGCAGCAGCTGAGTAGGGCGCCCTGAGTATCCAGGGCGCCCCCAAGGTGAAGATGAAACAAATGAAGCAAAAAGGAGCCTCGGCTGAATACTGGCCGGGGCGCCCCCAGCAGGCAGGGCGCCCTCAGCGCCCAGGGCGCCCCCAGCAGCCAAAGCGCCCCGCGCCTAAGCCAGCGAAGTCAATCACCCTTATCCAGCCGAGACCCCCGCGCGGAAGGAGTCAAGCAGGGCGCCCCCAGCGTCCAGGGCGCCCCCAGTGTCAAACCTCATCCCTATTCGAGTGGGATAGAGGTTGACCGAGCGAATCTCGGATCACGTGACGCGTGGGGGGGGGCGCCCCCGACGTCCAGGGCGCCTCGAGTTGCTATAAATAGCACCCAACGCCCAGGCTTCCGACAACAACTCCAACACAACGCTTCTACGCTCTTCTGCTTTCGTGCCTTGCTCCGGAAACTGCCCAACTCAAGCCGACGACGTCCCGCTGCTCCGGAAAAGGTCAACCCACAATTGGACGTCGGTAAAAGAAGAGCCTTTTTAATTATTTAGTTTACTGTGCTGAATTTGTAAATCAATCCTTGTAAACTATTATTGCGCCTCATATAGAATTGCCCAAAGTAAACGGTCAACGACCGTGGGCCTTGGAGTAAGAGTCGACCCAGGCTCCGAACCAAGTAAAATCGATCGTGTCTCTGTGTGATTTTGTTTTCTTAATTTCCGCTGCGTACTTGCTCAAAGTTTTTCCGAAAAACGATTTCTGATATTCACCCCCCTCTATCGGTTCTCTCGATCCAACAAGTGGTATCAGAGCGGGGAAGTTCAAACTTGGTGCAACCACTTGTTTGAAAAAAAATTTTCAGATTTTTTTTATTTTCTGTTTCTCGTTCGAATTTCTTCTAAACTTTTCATACGAAATTTTCTCTGTTAATCGAGGTTGGTGCAACACCCCTCGATATTTTATTTTCCTTATCCCGCACTACTAATCCAAGACCAAGTCTTGGAAATTTTTTTTTGTTATCTTTTACAGGTTAAATGGCCATGCAAGAAGGATTTAGCACCGCCAGACCTCAATTTTTCAGTGGAGAAGACTTTTCTTACTGGAAAAGTCGAATGGAGGTCCACCTGAAAACTCAGGTGGACATGTGGATCATCATCCAGTCCGAACTGGAAATCCCCAAAAACGCCGAAGGAGTACCACAGACCTACTCAGAATGGGACAACGCCCTGAAGCGCAAAATTGAAGCCGATGCAAAGGCGACCCAGACTCTCCAATGCGGATTGACAAAAGAGGAGCTGAACCGGGTAGGCCCCTTCAACACTGCTAAGGAGTTGTGGCAAAATTGATCGAGCTGCACGAAGGAACATCAGATACTCGGATCAGTAAAAGGGATCTGCTCCTGAACAAACTATACACCATCAAGATGGCCGACAACGAACAGCAGCCCAACTCCACACACGCATACAAGAATTGATGAACGGTCTTCAATTATAGGTCACAAGGTCGAAAACCATGACCTAATAAAAAGGTATGCCCTAAATGCTTTCCCTAGAAATACCTTGTGGGCATCTATGGTAGATGCATACAAGGTTTCTAGGGATCTCTCTAAAATTAAATTAGATGAATTGTTTTCTGAGTTAGAACTTCATGAACAGACTAACTGTAATATGGCCGAGAAAGGAATTGCCTTTGTTGCAGGAAAAATTGGAAGATCGACAAAGAAGAAACCTCAACCTGAACCCGAGTCTAACTCAGACTCAGACGCAGAAGACGAAGAAGAAGATCAATCTGAGCTGGTCCGACTGGCCCGAAGCTACTATAAAAAATTGAAGAACCAAGCCAACACACGGAGGACAAGCCGAAGAAAGGACGAACCAGCTGAACCTGCCAGTGACAAAAACAAGCCCAACGTAACCTGCTACGAGTGCAAGAAGAAGGGACACTACAAGACAGAGTGTCCAAATCTGAAGGAGTCCAA
>JAGFNQ010002550.1:160924-185785 GCA_024364735.1 Boesenbergia rotunda | reverse complement strand
ACTAATTGAATGTTTGCATAAATCATTGGGTTGTTAACTCATTAACAAGTATGCAACTTTATACATAGCACCCAACTGCACCTCTCTTTGCATCGACCTTGGCTGTGGCACAACAAATCGATGCTCCAAGCTTAAGGCTGACCCATTAATCAAGAAATAGTTTTAATATGGTTGGAGCTCATTCAACCGTTTAGTCAGGCTTGGATGTGTCCAACAACCAAAACTAAGGATTGACCTCTGACTCCAACTATATTATTCATAAACTAATTCCATGGTTTGAACATGTTGAGGTTCAAGTCGGGCATGGATGTGTCCATCAACCCAAACGAGAAACAAAACTCCGATTCTAACCATATTAATGGAAGGTGTTGGCCTTAATATTTTGTAAGGGGTTTTGGGTCTCATCCTTTCTTTTCTAAGCACATTCATGACATAGAATTATGTCATGACTAACGATTTCCTTAATAAAGTATGTATGTGACTTAATTTATCAAGTCTCATTATTTGAATTAGGAACCGGATTTCCTAATTCTAATTTCATACTTTATTTAAGGAATTGTTTTGGGAAACAATTTCCTAAATTGTCATAATCAATTTCGGAAATAATATGTTTTAAGACTTTGATTTCTCTAAATCAAATCTTATTAAATTAAGAGACAAATCCCTTAATTCAACCACATATTATTTTCATGAAAATCTCATTAAGAAAACTCTATAGGAAACCATTTTCCTAATTAATTTTGGAGACAACAATATGTAAGAGCATCACCTCTTAAACATATTTTATTCATGGATTTAATTAATTACAACAAATCATTTTCTAAGGGTGGCTCCCGAGGCTCAGATACCCAAGAAAAGTAATTTGTTGTAAATCAATTGGACGGCTCCCCGAGGCTCAATCCAAATCAAACATGACAATTTCAATTAAAATTGGGAAATTAAATTACAACAACTAACTTTAAATTGGACGGCTCCCCGAGGCTCAATCCAAAATAAAGAATTTTGTTGTCAATTTAAAAACCAATTCAAATTTAATTGTCAATTAACTGTCCATGAATTTGTCTAGACTTTCTTAAAAGAAAGTGCCCAAAATTGCGAGATTTCATAAATAGGTTTTCAGAATAATTGTAAGTTTCTGGTACAAAGAAAACTTACATATTTCCAAAATTGGAAAATTTCTAAAATAGAAAATTTCCAAAATTGGAAAGTTTCCAAAGATGGGAAGTTTTCACAATTATTATAAAATTTCAGAAACTAGAAAATTTCAAAAGTTTGCGAAATTTCATGAGGATTTCCAAACTTTGAAATTCCTAAATCTAAAATTTATTATAATTTGAAAGTTTCCATAATTGAAAATTTTTTCCAAATTGAGATCATGACAAAGTTTTCCGCAAAACAATTATATGATTAAGTCGAACACTAACCGGCTCTGATACCACTGTTGGGACCGGGTGCATGTCGACAAGGATACGGGTTCGTAAAATTTTAAATTTTTACGTGCAGCGGAAGAATTAGCATAAAATAATTTCTTAAATTATTTTAACCTCGTATCTAGCATGCAACCTTATGGTGTGTGACATAATCATAAATAAAACTTTGCGGAAAAGTAAACTAATTTACTTAGTACCTCGCGTAACTCGAAGTAAGGGACGAGATCCAACCGTAGCGTCCCTTGGAAGCTTCGCCTCTATTCGCGTCCACGCCGAGTTCTCTTCGGGATGACTTCGCAAAGTCACGAGTTTTGTGCCGACGAGAACTACTAGATTCTCTAAGGCACAACTAGAAGAACAAGAGAAAAGATAGGAAACTAACCACCAAAGTAACGGGATCAAAATTCCGGGAAGAGAGGAGTTGTGATCCGCTTCTTCTTCTACTTGGTTGGCTTCTCCTTCTTCTTGATAGCTCACGGCAACCAACTTGGAGGGGTGCAGGGGCCCCGACCCTAGTTTGGACAAGGGGAGCCAGCCCTAATCCTTAAGGAGGGCGCCGGACCCTAAGGGAAGAAGAAGAGAGAATAAGAGAGAGAGGGAGAGAATTATCTCTTGATAGCTCTATCGATTGGAATTAAGGGCTTGCCTTTGGTTCCTTTATATAGTAGTCTCTCCCTTGCTAAGTCTCCCTCTTAACAGAATTAATGGAATTAGTTATCATAACAAATTTATCCTATAAATTCTCTTATGAATTATTCCGTTTAAACCAAGTTTTATTATAACTAACTTTATAATAAAACTAATTAATCTCTCCTTTTATTATGGAATAAATTTTATAAGAAATTTATAAACTTTCTTATTATGGAAAAATCAATTCATAATTGATTTTATAAAATTAAAATAAACCATTCCATGGATCATTTTAATTTTCATAAAAGAATAAATTTCTATAAATTTATTTTTCTTTACACAAATTTATTTATCCATAATTTATAAAACAAATCGCACTAGATTTATTTATTAATTAAACCAATTAAATTGGTTTCTTCCCTTCTTGTGGCCAGCCAACCCAAGGGGGTTTGGCACCCTCTTTGGCCGGCCAAACCAAGCCGAACCGATCGTGAATTAAACTCATTTAATTCGCCCAATAACCCTTCAAAGACTTAGTCATTTTTAGCTTCCATTGCGCCTCTGATAAATTCAGATTCGACTTATTTCTCTTGATCGGAAAATCTAATTTTCAACTCGTTTTAAATCCTCGGATTACTCGTAGTGCGTGTGACTAAATAGACTTTCGATTTATGTTGGTCGTCTATAATCAACCAATTATAGAACGATCATGAGTGGCACCTAGTAGTACATCATGCCCCCAATTAATCGAAAGATCAACGGTTGACCTCAGAGAAATTCTGAAACCCTTCAGCAGCTCTAATGAATCGTGCCCCATTCCCTTCACTATCTTATACCCACTTGGTTCAGGACACGGTCTATTTGTGTCAGTCCCCACTAGGCTGACTACGTCACACCTAGCCCAAGTCATGTCTTTCTCATCCTTTGGATTTCTAATTACTCTCATGTATTTTAGAGACTCGCACTCTAAACATGATATGCTCTGGCCAGAGGCTTTGAGTAACAATCTAACGATAGGCCTGGGTATACATCTCCTCGCAAGGAGTGGTGAATCCTTTGTATGTTGTTCAAACATCTTCGGGCACTTCGGCTTATACCCAATCATCCTGGGTCCACACCTCCTTGGAGATGCTTGCTTAAGATGTTAAAGTATAAGTCTCCATGACCAAGATGACTTGAACACCGCAAGTCAAAGGAACATCGCACTTAAGCCGCAGTAAGAACTTCATTGACATATCTATATAGATAACCATATGAAGTCTTACAGCTAGTCACTCCAATGAACTAGTTCCCTTAACTAGCATCCATGTTTATCTCCGGACATCCTAATGTCGCCAGCCAGTGAGAATCAGCTGATTAGAGAATAACCCATGCTAGTCTCAACAGAATTGATAGTGTCCATTTTTATCAATTCATTGACTAGGGATATTTTCAATACTTCACATTTGCACATTTAGAGATAATCACTAGTTATGATCCCATCACAAATTCTCTTATGCTGTGAGTTGTATTGCGGACATTCAGTAGATGAGTTTAAGATCCCAATCAAATACACAAACATGTATACTCAAATAGTGAATTATCATTTATTAAAATAAATGTTTACAATCATAAGGCGATTGCCTTAGGACACTTCTCTCATATCACTAACAAGCTCGGCATCCAAGACCTGGCAAAGGACCGTCAGGCAAAAGTCCAACCAGAGGAACGGTTGGCATCAGGTACATTCTCCCGAGAGGAGTAGGTGAGGACGCGTTCCCGTCGAGGGAACAGTAGGCGTCGGTTCGACCTAGGGTTCCATTTTGGAAACCCAAAGTCAGAACCAAGACAGCTAAGGCTGTATAAAACTAACAACTTACTACTTTATGTTGTTTTCGGACTAACCCTGGATGCAGGACCAAAGAAACGAGTGTCTGCAACTCAGAGAGCCTCAATGGAGTGAGGCAGCAGCTGAGTAGGGCGCCCTGAGTATCCAGGGCGCCCCCAAGGTGAAGATGAAACAAATGAAGCAAAAAGGAGCCTCGGCTGAATACTGGCCGGGGCGCCCCCAGCAGGCAGGGCGCCCTCAGCGCCCAGGGCGCCCCCAGCAGCCAAAGCGCCCCGCGCCTAAGCCAGCGAAGTCAATCACCCTTATCCAGCCGAGACCCCCGCGCGGAAGGAGTCAAGCAGGGCGCCCCCAGCGTCCAGGGCGCCCCCAGTGTCAAACCTCATCCCTATTCGAGTGGGATAGAGGTTGACCGAGCGAATCTCGGATCACGTGACGCGTGGGGGGGGGCGCCCCCGACGTCCAGGGCGCCTCGAGTTGCTATAAATAGCACCCAACGCCCAGGCTTCCGACAACAACTCCAACACAACGCTTCTACGCTCTTCTGCTTTCGTGCCTTGCTCCGGAAACTGCCCAACTCAAGCCGACGACGTCCCGCTGCTCCGGAAAAGGTCAACCCACAATTGGACGTCGGTAAAAGAAGAGCCTTTTTAATTATTTAGTTTACTGTGCTGAATTTGTAAATCAATCCTTGTAAACTATTATTGCGCCTCATATAGAATTGCCCAAAGTAAACGGTCAACGACCGTGGGCCTTGGAGTAAGAGTCGACCCAGGCTCCGAACCAAGTAAAATCGATCGTGTCTCTGTGTGATTTTGTTTTCTTAATTTCCGCTGCGTACTTGCTCAAAGTTTTTCCGAAAAACGATTTCTGATATTCACCCCCCTCTATCGGTTCTCTCGATCCAACAAGTGGTATCAGAGCGGGGAAGTTCAAACTTGGTGCAACCACTTGTTTGAAAAAAAATTTTCAGATTTTTTTTATTTTCTGTTTCTCGTTCGAATTTCTTCTAAACTTTTCATACGAAATTTTCTCTGTTAATCGAGGTTGGTGCAACACCCCTCGATATTTTATTTTCCTTATCCCGCACTACTAATCCAAGACCAAGTCTTGGAAATTTTTTTTTGTTATCTTTTACAGGTTAAATGGCCATGCAAGAAGGATTTAGCACCGCCAGACCTCAATTTTTCAGTGGAGAAGACTTTTCTTACTGGAAAAGTCGAATGGAGGTCCACCTGAAAACTCAGGTGGACATGTGGATCATCATCCAGTCCGAACTGGAAATCCCCAAAAACGCCGAAGGAGTACCACAGACCTACTCAGAATGGGACAACGCCCTGAAGCGCAAAATTGAAGCCGATGCAAAGGCGACCCAGACTCTCCAATGCGGATTGACAAAAGAGGAGCTGAACCGGGTAGGCCCCTTCAACACTGCTAAGGAGTTGTGGGCAAAATTGATCGAGCTGCACGAAGGAACATCAGATACTCGGATCAGTAAAAGGGATCTGCTCCTGAACAAACTATACACCATCAAGATGGCCGACAACGAAACAGCAGCCCAACTCCACACACGCATACAAGAATTGATGAACGGTCTTCACATTATAGGTCACAAGGTCGAAAACCATGACCTAATAAGGTATGCCCTAAATGCTTTCCCTAGAAATACCTTGTGGGCATCTATGGTAGATGCATACAAGGTTTCTAGGGATCTCTCTAAAATTAAATTAGATGAATTGTTTTCTGAGTTAGAACTTCATGAACAGACTAACTGTAATATGGCCGAGAAAGGAATTGCCTTTGTTGCAGGAAAAATTGGAAGATCGACAAAGAAGAAACCTCAACCTGAACCCGAGTCTAACTCAGACTCAGACGCAGAAGACGAAGAAGAAGATCAATCTGAGCTGGTCCGACTGGCCCGAAGCTACTATAAAAAATTGAAGAACCAAGCCAACACACGGAGGACAAGCCGAAGAAAGGACGAACCAGCTGAACCTGCCAGTGACAAAAACAAGCCCAACGTAACCTGCTACGAGTGCAAGAAGAAGGGACACTACAAGACAGAGTGTCCAAATCTGAAGGAGTCCAAGAAGACAAGAAGAAAAAAGTCACTCCAAGCAACCTGGGACGAATCTTCATCAGAAGAAGAAGAAGAAGAACCCCAGTCAAACCTACTAGCGCTGACCGCTTCAGAAGAAGTCGAGACCGAGTCAGAGTCAGAAAAAGACGACGGCAGACTAACCTTTTCAGAAGACGGCGAAATCAAGGTAAGCGGTTTCAATAAAAGTCAATTAAGTGAACTTATTTCTTATCTCTCTCGAGATTTGGCGAAAGCCAAACTCCGAGTCGAATCCCTCCGACAGGAAGTAAAACTCCTGAAAGAGGGAGCTGACTCTAAATCCTTAACCGAGAAAGTTCAAGAAGGAACTCCTACTCAAGTTGAAAAACTTGAGAAAGAGAACTCCTCCCTGAAAACTCAGGTTAAGGATCTTAGAGCGGCCTTAGAACGATTCACTTCTGGTTCCAAGGGTCTTGACATGATTCTTGGAAAACAGAAGTCCGTTCTAAATCGATCCGGACTTGGCTATAGAACCAAATCCCGACAAAGATCTTACTTTGCTGTACTGAATCAGTCCAGAGGTAAAGTTAAGGCATGGGTATCAAAACTATGTCTGAACAAACCAACTAGATCAAATCAGTATTGGATCCCCAAGGACAAGATTCACATCTTGCCTAATCATTATCGTGGCTATAGTCCAGGGGGAGCCAAATTAAAAACTATTTTTATTGTTAAATAGAATTTAATTCTTGAAATTTGCCTGATTGATTGTTTATTTAAATTTCTGCAATTTACCATGCTTAGACTTAGGTTAGTTTAAGGACTAAACAAACTTAACTGAAACTTGACAACATAGTATTGGGTGCAGGTGAGATGATAATACGTTAGGGAAACCAATTCTAATAAGATCAAGTTCACTTGGTCTCTTTAGACTGGTGAAACTAGCCGAAGCTACCGATCCAAAATCCAAACTAGTTAGACCAGAACTTTTTCAAAGATTAATTTTGAAAATGAAACTTCATTAAACGGCTTTGTCAAGGAAAGGGTTGATGATCCAATAAGGCTACGGCCAAAGAAGGCCTAGTGCCTTGCCAAGACCTGGAAGCCAATTTTTGAATTTCAAATTCAAATTACTTTTTGTCAAATTTAAATCTAACACAATTTTCAGTTAAGCATAGATTCAAACATCCTTTTCAAAATAAATTTAATTGTTTTCAAAATTAATTAAGATTTTCAAAATAAATCATGTTTTTCAAAAATTCTTCTATCAAAACCTGTCTCACAAAACCTATAAGGCTAACGTGATTGAGAACCCTAGATTTGGGTGAGACAGACTAGTCAGTGAAAATCAATTTAAGCTATCTCTAACTCTAATTGGATCCAAATCAATAAAACTCTTTATATGTAGGAACATAAAGATTTGGACCAATGGATGTTGGATAGCGGTTGCTCCAGACACATGACTGGAGATAAATTGAAGTTCACCAAACTCAAGCTCAAGAACCTAGGCTCAGTAGCATTTGACAACAATGCTACACTCAAGGTAATTGGGTCAGGCAATATTGAGCTTAAATCTAACTTTATTATTAAGAAAGTTCTTTTGGTTGAAAACTTCAATTTTAACCTACTTAGCATAAGTCAGTTATGTGATTCTGGTTATATAGTCACTTTCAACAATTCTAACTGCCTGATTAGAAATGTACAAGACTCAGAAATCATGCTTAAGGGCACTAGGAAACATAATGTATACACTATAAACCTTCCCCTAGTACCCAAATATATGTTAACTCAGTTAGAACAATCGAACCTCTGGCATAGGAGATTAGGCCATACCAATTTGAGAACTATCTCAAAAGTCACCCAACTTGGTCTAATCAAAGGTATCCCCAAAATTAAAAATAATGAAAACCTAATATGTGAATCATGTAATCAAGGTAAACAAACCAAATCTAATCACAAATCAATTCAATCTGACCTAACTCAAACCACACTTGAGCTCCTGCACCTTGACCTATTTGATTCACATGGAGCCAAGTCACTAAGCGGGAACCGATACTGCTTAGTAATAGTTGATGATTATTCTAGGTTTACCTGGGTTAGGTTTCTAAAAACCAAAGATGAAACCTTAAAACTATTTAATGATTTCTGTAAATTGATTGAAAATCAAAACGATACTAAAATTAAAAGACTTAGGAGTGACCACGGGGGAGAATTTGAAAATCAACGGTTCGAGAAATTCTGTAAGGTCAATGGGTATTTACATGAATTTTCATGTCCTAGAACCCCCCAACAAAATGGGATAGTCGAAAGAAGGAATAGAACCTTACAAGAAGCCGCTAGGGCTATGCTCAACGAATTTAGCTTAGCAAACCAATATTGGGCAGAAGCGATTAGTACGGCTTGTTACATCCAAAATAGGGTTCTGATTAACAAGCGACACAACAAAACACCCTATGAACTGTACTACCATAGGCTCCCAAATCTACACTACCTAAGGGTCTTTGGATGCAAAGTTCATATCCTAAACACCAAAGACTACTTAGGGAAATTTCAATCCAAATCAATCCTAGGTATCTTCCTAGGATACTTGTTGGGACCGGGTGCATGTTGACAAGGATACGAGTTCGTAAATTTTAAAATATTTACGTGCAGCGGAAGAATTAGCATAAATAATTTCTCAAATTATTTTTAACCACGTATCTAGCATGCGACCTTATGATGTGTGGACATGATCATACATTAAAATTTTGCGAAAAAGTAAACTAATTTACTATGTACCTCGCGTAACTCGAAGTAAGGGGACGAGATCCAACCGTAGCGTCCCTTGGAAGCTTTGCCTCTATTCGCGTCCACGCCGAGTTCTCTTCGGGATGACTTTGCAAAGCCACGAGTTTTGTGCCGACGAGAACTACTAGATTCTCCAAAGGCACAACTAGAAAAACAAGAGAGAAAGATGGAAACTAACCACCAAGTAACGGAATCAAAATTCCGAGAAAGGAAAGAAGGAGTCGCGATCCGTTTCTTCTACTTCGGCACCTTCTTGGCGGTTGAAGCTCTCGGCCACCCTTGGGATGTGCGCCGGCCCTAGGGGAGGAGAGAGAGCCGGCCCTAGAGAGAGAGAGAGAGAGGGAGCTACTAATCTCTTCATAACTCAATTGAGGAATTCAAGCCTAGCCTTGGTTCCTTTATATAGTAGCCTCTCCCTTGCCATGTCTCCCCTTTAACGGAATTAACGGAATAAATTTTCATAAGAAATTTATCTTATAAATTTTCTTATTAATTATTCCGTTATGCCAAGTTTTATTATAACTAATTTTATAATAAAACAAATACATCTCTCTTTTTAATTATGGAATAAATTTTCATAAAATTTATTATATAAATTTTCTCATCATGGAAAAATCAATTCATAATTGATTTTATAAAATAAAAATAAACCATTTAAAGTTTATTTTAATCTCCATAAAAAGAATAAATTTATTATATAAATTTTTCTTTATCATAGAAAAATCAATTCATAATTGATTTTATAAAATAAAATAAATCAATCCATGGTTCATTTTAATTTCCATAAAAAGAATAAATTTATTATATAAATTTTTCTTATCATGGAAAAATCAATTCATAATTGATTTTATAAAATAAAAATAAACCATTTAAAGTTTATTTTAATTTCCATGAAAACAAATTTATATATCCATAATTTTATAAAACAAATCGCGCTTAATTTATTTTATAATTTAAACCAAATTAATTGGTTTTCTCTCCTTGTGGTGGCCGGCCAAACCAAAGAGGGTGGGCACCCTCTTTGGCCGGCCACACCAAGCCAAAACCCTCGCGAATTAAACTCATTTAATTCGCCCAACAAGCCTTCAAAAGACTTAGTCATTTTAAGCTTCCGTTGCGCCTCTGATTAATTCAGATTCGACTTATTTCTCTTGATTGAAAAATCTAATTTTCAACTCGTTTTAAATCCCTCGGATTACTCGTAGTGCGTGTGACTAAATAGGCTTTCGATTTATGTTGGTCGTCTATAATTCATCAATTATAGAATGATCATGAGTGGCACCTAGTAGTACATCATGATCCCCAATTAATCGAAAGATCAACGGTTGACCTCAGAAATAATTCTGAAACCCTTCAACAGCTCTAATGAATCGTGCCCCATTCCCTTCACAATCTTATACCCTCTTGGTTTAGGACATGGTCTGTGTGTGTCAGTCCCCACTAGGCTGACTACGTCACACCTAGCCCAAGTAGTGTCTTTCTCGTCCTTTGGATTTCTAATTACTCTCATGTATTTAAGAGACTCATACTCTAAACATGACATGCTCTGGCCAGAGGCTTTGAGTAACAATCCGACGATAGGCCTGGGTATACATCTCCTCGCAAGGAGTGGTGAATCCTTTGTATGTTGTTCAAACATCTTCGGGCACTTCGGCTTATACCCAATCATCCTGGGTCCACACCTCCTTGGAGATGTTTGCTTAAGATGTTAAAGTATAAGTCTCCATGACCAAGATGACTTGAACACCGCAAGTCAAAGGAACATCGCACTTAAGCTGCAGTAATAACTTTCATTGACATATCTATATGTAGATTACCATATGAAGTTTTACAGTCAGTCACTCCAATGAACTAGTTCCCTTAACTAACATCCATGTTTATCTCCGGACATCCCAATGTCACCAGCCAGTGAGAATCAGCTGATTAGAGAATAACTCATGCTAGTCCCAACAGAATTGATAGTGTCCGTATTTATCAATTCATCGACTAGGGATATTTTCAATACTTCACAATTGCACATATTGAGATAATCACTAGTTGTGATTCCATCACAAATTCTCTAATGCTGTGAATTGTATTGCGGACATTCAGTAAATGAGTTTAAGATCCCAATCAAATACACAAACATGTATACTCAAATAGTGAATTTTCATTTATTTAAATAAATGTTTACAATCATAAGGCGATTGCCTTAGGACACTTCTCTCATATTACTAACAATACTCAACCACAAGTAGAGCCTATAGAGTTTACAATAAACAAACTAAGAAAATTGAAGAAACAACTAACTTAATATTTGATGAAGAAGTCAACTCAACATCTGATAATCCAAACCTAACTTCATCAAATTCTGATCAAGAAAATAATGAACAAACTAGTGAACCCTTAATTGAATCCTTAAACGAACTAACTATTGAACCAATTAATGAGTCAACTGAACCAACAAATGAACCAGCTCAAAGGGTCGAATCAAATAGTGAACCAAACCGACTAGCCGGACTTGAGGCTGAACCAAGTTCTAGGAGAACCAAGAAACCCAGACTTAGTCACCCAACCGATCAAATTGTGGGTGATCCAACTCTAGGAGTCAGAACTAGATCCTCCTATAGAAACCTTAGTCAAATAGCTATGATATCAAAAATAGAACCCAAAACTATAGATGAAGCCCTACCTGACCCTGACTGGATCATAGCTATGCAAGAAGAATTAGCCCAATTTGAGAGAAACCAAGTCTGGGAACTGATGCCTAAACCTGTAGGCAAATCCATCATAGACACTAAGTGGGTCTTTAGGAATAAGCTAAATGATCAAGGAGAAATAGTTAGAAATAAAGCCCGCTTAGTAGCCAAGGGATTCAGCCAAGTAGAGGGATTAGATTACGATGAAACATATGCCCCAGTAGCTAGACTTGAGTCCATTAGAATGTTGTTAGCCTTTGCATCCCATAAAGGATTTAAGCTATACCAAATGGATGTAAAGTCAGCCTTCCTAAATGGGTTCATTAATGAAGAAGTTTATGTAAGACAACCCCCTGGGTTTGAGGACTTAGACAAACCTGACAACGTTTACAAATTAACTAAAGCACTATATGGGTTAAAACAAGCACCTAGGGTCTGGTATGAACGTTTATCAACTTACTTAACTTCTAAAGAATTTAAACAAGGACAAATTGACTCAACATTATTTATTAAAACCCTAGGAAAAGATATATTTATTACCCAAATTTACGTAGATGATATAATCTTTGGATCCATCAACACAAACTTCCTAAAAAAAATTTGTCAAGATAATGGAAAATGAATTTGAAATGAGTTTGGTTGGTGAGCTTACCTTTTTCCTAGGACTACAAATCAAACAAACTAGAGATGAAAACTACGTCCATCGATCCAAATATGCTAAAAAGTTAATAAAAAAATTTAAAATGGATAACTCTAAAAGCATAAATACCCCCATGACAACTAATGTAAAAATAGATAGTGACCCTGATGGTAAGCCAGTAGACCTCAAACTGTATAGAAGTATGATAGGTAGTCTACTGTACCTTACAGCCAGCAGACCTGACATTCTTTTTGCTGTAGGGATGTGTGCTAGATACCAAACCTGTGCTAAGGAAACACACTTAGCAGCCCTAAAAAGAATACTAAGATATGTAAAGGGCACCCTAAATGTAGGGATTTGGTATCCTAGAACCTCAACCTTCAATTTGTCAGGATACTCGGACTCTGACTATGCTGGTTGTAAATTAGATAGAAAGAGCACAAGTGGAAGCTGCCAACTGTTAGGAAATAGTCTAGTAAGTTGGTGCAGCAGAAAACAACACTGTGTAGCTCTGTCCACAACTGAAGCTGAGTATGTAGCCTTAGGAGAATGTGTAGCACAACTTTTATGGATGATGCACACTCTTAAGGACTTCCAGCTCAACTACACCCAAACTCAAGTATTTATTGATAATATAAGTTCAATCAATCTAACTAAGAACCCAATCCAACATTCCAGAACAAAACATATAGAAGTTAAACATTACTTCATAAGAGACCATGTAGCCAGGGGTGAGATAGTACTTAAACATATAGACTCAAAATCCAACTTAGCTGATATATTCACAAAACCATTACCTGAGTCTGAGTTCAGCTCACTAAGAAGGCAGTTAGGATTATGCTCTGTAGAATAGATTAACTCTACTGTTGATTTTTTTTCTGCTTTACTTGATTTAAAAATCAGTTTCTAAAAATAGAATTTTGAAAAACTGTATTACTTAATTTCAAAATCAGTTTGTTTTAAATCTTTTTTCGACTTAGTTTTCTTTCAAAACTACCCCCTTTCAAAACTAGGGCTTTTTCGCAAATGGACTTAGCTTAGGCTCTAACCCTAGAACTGCATGCACCTATAGATTTAGAAGCCAGCATCTCACAAGCACTTTAGAATACTTTGATTGATAACCTAGAAAGGGTTGAGATGCTTAGGTCTTTGTCTTAATTCAAGATGCATTAAGTCAGTGCATCTGCAGTAATTGGGGCACTAAATACAACTTTTACAGCAATCCAGTTAAGTGTTAAGTTTAGAAAATCTAACTTGAACAGAAACACTTAACTTGACTAACTCTAGCGAAAACTACTGCTTATAACAGTTAGTAAGTAGCTAAATGGGTTAGACAGGTCCCTGAGAAAATTAACTGATTTGGTCTAAGTCTTGGTTCAGTACAGCAAAATCATACGAATATTTTTCCTTTATGAAAGTCATTTCTTTTATGCAATTTAATTTCTGCAATATCTATCTGTTTTTGATATATGACAAAGGGGGAGAGATAGGAAAGGAGAGAGTTCAAATTTTTAAAAATTTTTTCAAACTCTCAAAAAAAAAATTTCAAAAAGTTAGCTACTTTTCAAAGCTTTTCAAAAACCTTTCTAGAAATACTTAAGTTTTTTTTAAGAAAATCCTACTAAGTACTTAAGTTTATTAAGTACTAAGTTTTTATAAGTACTTTAAGCTTAAGTTTTTCAAAACTTCCATAAAGTACTTTAAGCTTAAGTTTTTCAAAACTTCCATAAGTACTTTAAGTTTAAGTTTTTCAAAACTTCCATAAAGTACTTTAAGCTTAAGTTTTTCAAAACTTCCATAAGTACTTTAAGCTTAAGTTTTTCAAAACTTCCATAAAGTACTTTAAGCTTAAGTTTTTCAAAACTTCCATAAGTACTTTAAGCTTAAGTTTTTCAAAACTTCTATAAAGTACTTTAAGCTTAAGTCTTAAGTTTTTCAAAACTTCCATAAGTACTTTAAACTTAATTTACTAAGTACTTAAATTATTTCAAAATTTACTAAGTACTTAAATTGTTTCAAAGTTTACTAAGTGCTTAAGTTTTTCAAATCCTACTAAGTACTTAACTTAAAAGTTTTCAAAAACTTTTGAGTACTTTAAACTTAAGGCTTTAAATTTTTGTTAAGTACTCTAAACTCATGCTTTCAAAAATTCCTCTATGAACTTTTAAAACTTAAGTTATCAAAAGATTTCCAAAGTATTTAAACTTAAGTTTTCAAAGTGCAAAATCATTCTAAGTAAAGTTTTTTAAACTTAGAACCCCACGACGTTTTGAAAAATCTAGGGGGAGATTCCCTCCAGGAGGAGGGAACAAATTTTTATGCCTTTGATTAAACTTAACTTTTTGAACTAGGGTTGCCATAAATCAAAAAGGGGGAGATTGTTGGTGCAGAAAGCACCAAAGTCAAACCTGTGTTTTGATAATGGCAACGGGGTTCAAAAGTTAAGTCTTACTTGTTATCTAACATGTCACTTGAGTGTGCAGAGTAAAAAGCCCTAGCGAAGGACTGCTAGGCACTGGCGAAGGAATGTCAGAAGTGAAAAGCCCTAGCGAAGGACTGCTAGGCATTGGCGAAGGAATGCCAGAGTGAAAAGCCCTAGCGAAGGACTGCTAGGCGCCAGGCGAAGGACAGCTTGGGACTGAAGCCCTAGCGAAGGAATGCTAGGCACTGAGCGAAGGACAGCTCGGCATCCAAGACCTGGCAAAGGACTGTCAGGCAAAAGTCCAACCAGAGGAACGGTTGGCATCAGGTACATTCTCCCGAGAGGAGTAGGTGAGGACGCGTTCCCCGTCGAGGGAACAGTAGGCGTCGGTTCGACCTAGGGTTCCATTTTGGAAACCCAAAGTCAGAACCAAGACAGCTAAGGCTGTATAAAACTAACAACTTACTGCTTTATGTTGTTTTCGGACTAACCCTGGATGCAGGACCAAAGGAACGAGTGTCTGCAACTCAGAGAGCCTCAATGGAGTGAGACAGCAGCTGAGTAGGGCGCCCCGAGTATCCAGGGCGCCCCCAAGGTGAAGATGAAACAAATGAAGCAAAAAGGAGCCTCGGCTGAATACTGGCCGGGGCACCCTCAGCAGGCAGGGCGCCCTCAGCAGGTAGGGCGCCCTCAGCAGGCAGGGCGCCCTCAGCAGCCAGGGCGCCCTTAGCAGGCAGGGCGCCCTTAGCAGGCAGGGCGCCCTCAACAGCCAGGGCGCCCTCAGCGCCCAGGGCGCCCCGCGCCTAAGCTAGCGAAGCCAATCACCCTTATCCAGCCGAGACCCCCGCGCGGAAGGAGTCAAGCAGGGCGCCCCCAGCGTCTAGGGCGCCCCCAGTGTCAAACCTCATCCATATTCGAGTGGGATAGAGGTTGACCGAGCGAATCTCGGATCACGTGACACGTGGGGGGGGCACCCCCGACGTCCAGGGCGCCCCGAGGTGCTATAAATAGCACCCAACACCCAGGCTTCTGACAACAACTCCAACACAACGCTTCTACGCTCTTCTGCTCTCGCGCCTTGCTCCGGAAACTGCCCAACTAAAGCCGACGACGTCCCGCTGCTCCGGAAAAGGTCAACCCACAATTGGACGTCGGTAAAAGAAGAGCCTTTTTAATTATTTAGTTTACTGTGCTGAATTTGTAAATCAATCCTTGTAAACTATTATTGCGCCTCATATAGAATTGCCCAAAGTAAACGGTCAACGACCGTGGGCCTTGGAGTAGGAGTCGACCCAGACTCCGAACCAAGTATAAAATCGTTCGTATCTCTGTGTGATTTTATTTTCTTAATTTCCGCTGCATACTTGCTCAAAGATTTTCCGAAAAATGATTTCCGATATTCACCCCCTCTCTATCGGTTCTCTCGATCCAACAAGTGGTATCAGAGCGAGGAAGTTCAAACTTAGTGCAACCACCAGTTTGAAATTTTTTTTTTCGGATTTTTTTTTATTTTCTGTTTCTCGTTCGAATTTCTTCTAAACTTTTCGTACGAAATTTTCTCTGTTAATCGAGGTTGGTGCAACACCCCTCGATATTTTATTTTCCTTATCCTGCACTACTAATCCAAGACCAAGTCTTGGATTTTTTTTTGTTGTTATCGTTTACATGTTAAATGGCCATGCATCGTTTGATAAAAAGAGGAAGATCATGCGCCCTTTGGTAAAAAGGTGAAAAGGAAACTTCAGTACACCTTCAGTACACTTTTTGGTAAGAGGTGAAAAGGAAACCTCAGTACACCTTTTTCCTTATATTATTTGTTGACGGGAGGGGTATAAGAGGAAGATCATACGCCCTTTGGTAAAAAGGAAACCTCAGTACATCTTTTGGTAATTCCTAATTCTTACGTGCATCGTTTGGTAAAAGGTCGCTTATAAACGGCTCGCCCCTTGCGATATCACACGAAACCCGATTTGATTTTGAAAAGAACTATGATATTACGTGAATTTACAGCGTGAAATTCAACGTGAATAGCATGATATTTTTTATATACATATTCGATTATTGTCTGGATACCGATGGTGGCTTTCAATTATCATCCCGAACCAAATTATAATATGAGAGGACACGATAAAAATCGGTGTAATTGAAATGTCATTATTCGTTTTGAATTTTACATTACGAATTCATGTTGTCATTTTGTTTTTTTTTGTTTTTGAAAAATACTTGAAAATAAACACGTCGCCGCCTTCGTAGCGGAACGAGACGACGAAACCCACCGATCGATCTGGTAGCCTGGATCTCCCGACGCCGGCAGCGACTTCGCCGGATTCCATACAAGCATTTCTTTCCTTATTTTTATTGCATCGGTGAGATCTCCTTTCTTCACCGCTTCCAACTGTGTCCCGAATTCTTCAGCTCATGTTTTCATGGGTCGGAATGACCTAGGGCGTGGGTACCGCGGCTCTGCCATTTCCGGCGGTGGATCTTCTGATGTTCGATTTCTGTCTCCTGTGGAGCAGTCTACGGCTGCCGGGCTCTCAAAACCCCGTCTCGCGAATGCGAGGAAGAAGCGTGCATCCTCCCGTGTGAGGATGGATGTGATTTCGGACCCTGAGGATGAAACAGGGTTCAACCCCTTTCGTTACGGTGCGGCAGTTGTGGCATCAGATGCTCCCTGGCCGAATGAGATTGGAAGAACGCACGGGCATCAGGAGAAGTTCATTGGATGGATACCGTTTCATGCCAAAGTGGAGGAAAAAGTTGCAGAGAATTCGGAGTCAGGTAAGTTTGAGTCTTTGAAGCATGGAGTTGATGCTGGTGGTTTTGTCTTTCGGAGTGGCACGAAGACAAGCTCCTGGTTGCAGCAGAGCACCGAATCTTGTTCTTCGGAGCTGGAGCTGGAGCATGGTGATCATGACTCAAATCCAACATCCAGCAATTTAGGAGCTGAGAATACTGCATTTATCCATGACAGAAGTGGCTGTGATGCTGCTGCTGATATATTCCTGCTTGGGAGGGAATTGAAGGAAGACACTAGTTCCAGTCAAACTATGCCAGCGGTTAATCCAAATTTTGGTAATTTCGCATCAACTAAATCTGAAATTTCTGGATTTGATTTTGGTGCTGGATCCTCAGCAAATTTCAATAGGGATAATACTGGGGATCTGAGTAAGAAAGGCAGTTTGGATACATTTTCATTAAACGACAGCAAGGAGAGAAGTTCTAAACCTAATTTGACTACTGACAATTTTGGCAATCTAGATTTTGGTACTTCTCAGTTAGGGAAGTTTAAAAGTGTTCCATTTGCCGGAGAGGTAATTAATAGTTTTAAAAGTGATAAATCTAATAAACTATCAAGCGAAACATCTGCCTTTGTGGATAGAATGCCCGTGCATTCTGATTCAATAGGTCGGCACAGGTGATACCTTGAATTGTGGCAAACTGCTGAATCCTGGGGTGGTTCCATTTGTAAATAGTTTTGTACCTAGAAAGCTTAACACCTTTGTTTTTGGGGCAAAAGATAGTGTTGCTAAGAGCACTAGACAACCTATAAAATGTGGAATTTGTGATGATTTTTCTTCCGTATTTAATAGTTGGGTGCAGATATGTTCTGATTCAGTTGATAGTTCTTGTAAAGCTTCTGATAGTCCTTCGTTCTCTAGTCTTCATGATCAAATGGAGAAGCTGAATTTGCAAAATTCTGATGATGCTATTCTTTTTGAAAGGATTAACCACGCCGAAGAGGAAACTAGACTAAATTCTGCTAATTTTTTCGTGTTTGGTAATTGTAATTCTTCTGTGAGTAGCTTTCATGCTGAATTGGAGAAACTGAATTTGCAAACTCCTGTTGATAATATTAATACAGAAAGGGGAAACCAAACTGTTGAGAGTGCTAAACTTAATTCTATTAATCCTTTCATGCCCCATGAGTCTGTTCCTAGTAGGTTTCAAAATGTAATGGAGAAGTTGAATTTGCAAAGTTCTGGTGATGATTTTTCTTCTCAAAAGAGAAACCAAGATGATGACAGCACAAAATATGATCCTGTTGATGTTTTTGTGTTTGGTGAATGTTTTCCTAGTAATCTTCTTGATGAAATGGAGAAGATGAATTTGCAAGATTCAGGTGATGATATTTCTTCTGAAATGAGAAATCAAGCTGATGAGAGTACAAAACACAAGATGGCTAGTTCTTTTGTGTTTGTTAAGGACAAGTCTTCTTCGACTTCCTCTGGCTGTAGTCCTGTAAATCCATCAGCTGAGAAGGATAATAAAGTGGAGATTCAGAGAGCTAGAGTCAGATAATGTCAGGACTGTCTTCAATTTCACAGGTATGCCAGAGCAAGCAGGAATTGCACACACAGAATTTAGAAGTTCAACAACTACAGAAGACCTATTGAAGGAGAGTTTATTTTCTGGACGATGTCTAACTATGCCATTCATTGGAAGGAAGGTTGGTCGTAAAGATTTCAGAATGAGAAAAAGAAATATTAAACTAAAAAATATCATTCTACCGCATCAAACCTTTTCTCAAACATTTTCCTCCATTGAAGAAGTGTTTGAAAGTAAATGTCCAGATTCTATTGATTGTTGCTTATCGATGGATTATTCTCCTTATCAAGAGAATTTAGTTGCTGAGCCAAGTTTAAGAGAAGATTTAGTACCATCACGTAAATCCAAACATGTTGCCTCAACCCAGGCATCTATTGATACACAAAGATCAATCCTTTAGATGAAAGTGAATGCCTTATTTCTACCACACAAAACTTGAATAACACTGGAGATGATCCTACACATGGCGAACTAAATCAAAATGATTCCGTAGATCCTTTAGACAGAGAATTTGGTCTCAAATATACAGAAAATTTTGTTCCAATGTCTGAAACTGAGGATGTTGCTTGTGGAAGTAGCATTGCTGCAACAGAAATTGAACCTCTAGGTGCTTGTCAGGGAGGAACATGCTTTACTTTCAATTCCTCTGTAGAAGACTTTGATGGTGAAAATTTTAAATTTGGTTCATCATCTTTGATTTAAAGTCCATTGTCAGCATCAATTCATCAACACCGAAAGAAAAGCAAGATGAAAGTTGCTCATGAGATTTTAAATCCTATTTCAAATTTTGCTCCCATGGATTCATCAATGAATATTCTTCAAATTCCCAGCAAGTCAATGCAACCAAATCATGCAAGAGGAAAAAAAAATGTGAGCAATACGGGAGACGACACAAATACCAGCTTGGAGGTCAAGAAAGAGTTCATAATTTATGACCCTGGAAGAGTAGCAGAACAGGAAGCTTGTGAAAAGTGGAGACTTAGGTACTTATATCTTTTCTCATTTATTAACTCTGTTTGTGCACTTTCATGTATTTTGTAAGGTACAAGGAGCAGCACCTGTAACTGAGTACCTATGACAGTAACTTGGATTAACTTTATCCAAGATTACAAGGGCTTGTTGCTTGCAAAATGTTATCAGTTAATACAAATGGGCGTTACATTGTTGACAATTTCACCTTCATTAGGGGTTATCAAGCTTATGCAGAAGGACATCTTCTCGAAGCCGAAGAGTACTATACACGAGGGCTGAACTCTCTATCTCAGAAAGAAAATACTCAAAGCTTCAATCAAGCATCGATGTTGTGCTATAGTAATCGTTCAGCTGCACGGATTTCCCTTGGAAGAATAAGAGATGCTCTTAATGACTGTATGCTAGCTATTGCAATAGATTCCAGCTTCCTCCGGGCTGAAGTCAGGGCTGCAAGGTGAGTCTTTATTGATTTGGTGGTTGATGACATATTTTCATTTATTTCATGTAGTATTTGATTTCAATCACATTGTATACATGTACATTATACTTGATGATTGTCGTGAATCTTGGGATAGTTTCCCTGACTCTTCTGAAAAGCGTGCTCATTTAGTGAATCATATGTCTTCATGATGGAAACTGTGGATTGTCTAATTCTGAGTGCAAAAAGAATCAAGTCCTTTTTCTAACTACTTGTTCCTTGAAAGCTCTGTTTATGTGGAGACATTTATTTTTTCTAAAAAAGGATATCACAATTAACATTTGAAACTTAAGACAAGCGAGGATGGACAGAAAAAGAAAAATTAATTCAGTGAAATCATAGTAAAATGGAAGAGATAAACCAACCGCTGATCAATTCTCTTTTACTTGAACTTAAATGTTGAAGCTGAAAAGTGGAGACTCAGATGTGAAAGTTAAATATTCATCTATTTAAAATATTTCTGCAAATATGGTGGAGGAATGGACTATTGCTTCTATTCACGACTCTAATTTAATCCTCTTGGTGACTAGTGATTTTGGCCTACAATCTGCATGTCAAATCATAATGAAGGCTGTTAAGTCTGGTATACAAGTTCCTTTTTCTTCTTACATGGGTTCATGTTCCATATTCTAAGAGCTTTCACTGGCATCACATAAAAGGTGCCCTTGGGATGATTTAATGGTTACCACTAGTTGTTAAATAACAATTTAAATAGTCTTTTTTTTTTGCTGCAGATTACTTCTATCTTACCTTTGGTTGTGATAGCCAGAGCACTTTTGTTAATTTTTGTAGATGTTTTGGTTTCAACTTAATTTAATTGATTGTTCAATGAGGTTGGGTAACGTTGAATCTCAGGCGATCGGCCTGGCCCCACGGAAGTTTTCTATCAGCCGTCAGGGTAAATCGGGAAGTGTTCGCGGCGGGCGGTTTAGAAGCTCAGCGTCTCAGGGTTCGTGCCCTATTTGGAGGAAAACTTCCTACAAAATACGCCGTAGTTGGGAATCGAACTGCGGATGTCTGGGATGACAACTAGTTGCCCTTCCGCTGCACCATAGCCCTAGGGGCTCAACTTATTTAATTGATGGTTAGATGTTTGGTTGCTTTTATGTTTTGTGTTGCATTATGATTTATACAACTAAAAACTATACCTTGTTTGTTACTTAATATAGTTGTCATCTCACACTGGGTGAAGATGAAGCAATAAAATTTTTTAATGATTGCTTACTCTCAAAACATGATTGGAATCTGGATGAAAAAATATTGACACAGTCTTCTGATGGACTTCAGAAAGCTCAGGTAGCACTTGATCTAGTTCTTGTGTTGAATATTTGGTCTACTGATACAGCATGGCTGATGAAATGGTTTCTATTAACTTATGAGATTGCCTCAATAACGTTCAAACCAGTAAGGACCTGCAGGATCAGAATGTTTTTGTGATATCTTTTGAGAAAATGGTTACTAATTTGCCTGCAAGCAATTCCTTAAGCTATGACTTTTTACTATTTTATTTTTTGTCAGTTGAATTTGTACTAACAAAGTCATGCATGTAGCAAAATATAAAGACTAGTATGCTTTTGGAAAGGGATAGCATAGCCTTCTAAGGTTGGATATCTGATTTATGTGCAGCATGCTATTTTCAAAAAGGATATACTAAGCAGGATTTTTTTGAAGTCTACGCAGATAGATGAAATTTAGCAATTGTTTGTTGTTGTTTGTAGTACAATCTTATTTGTTTTGCATGTTATGAATCTTATGTTATTCAATTACTCCGCTGAACAAAAATTCAGCATTATGAAAGCTCCCTAAAGCTAACATGAAGACTAGATTGAGAGTACAACTCAGCATGTGTTTGTCATCATTTTTTATTTGTACATCTGGAAGTCTCCGGTACTACATATTAACAATTTCAAATGCTCTAAAATCTGAATATCAACATGATATAGGATTTACTTTGATATATAAATTACAACAAATTCTCTCTATAGCCTACAAAAGTACAAATCCCCACTAAATGCTCTCAAGAATGTGGGTTTTGTGGGGTTTTTTTTCCCTTCAAGTGTTTATCTATGAATATTCTCTCTCTTATCAGAAAATTTCATGGGATTACTGGAGCCTCAAAGTTGAGATGTATGATCATGGTATGGGCGTGCTCTAAAGCAACAATATATTTTATAATTAGAAAAGTTGAATTCATTGAGAGGTAAAGGAATGTCAAAAAAAAACTTAAGCTATTTTTATAAAAAATAATTTAATTAATTTGTATATCAATAGTGATATAGTCTTTGTAAATACCCCGAGTTGGTTTTGATGTGATCAACTAAGTCAAGTTAGGTCCTGGTGTGTTTTGATCCTTGTGTCTAAGTGTGCAGGAGCTTAGGAGCGCAGGAAGTTAAGCGGAAAATGCAGCAGACGAAAATGATGGCACGGGAAGGGAGCCGACGAGTTCGGTGCATTTGAGGGGCGCGGAAGTCTTCGCAAGAGTACACTGATGTAGCGAGAAGGACATGTGCTACGTCCGAGGGATGATAAGCTTGGAGAAAGTCTGTTCAAGGCGAAGGCCAGAGTCGGGTTTGGGTGAGCCTAACTCTGGTTGGCTAGAAATCACCCAAGCGGACGAAAGGAGGAAAAGTCAACGTGGGTGTTGACTTTTATGAAGTGGTCAACTGAGGCGCTTTAGTTGCCTTGGGAGACGCCTTAGCTGAAAGTTTCAGCTTTGCGTATAAGCTGAACTGAGGCACCTCAGATCAGAACTGAGGCGTCTCAAAATAAAAAGTTATCGCTAGTGAACGTTGGCGCATGGATAAAGTTATATCCAATTTGAGGTGCCTCAGATCGGCGCCTCAAGTCCACGTCAGCACGACGTTCACTTTGGTTTTCGAGTTATAAATAGCCCCTAAAAGATAGGATTAAAGATTATCAATTGTAATTCATTTTCCTAGTCATTTTTGTGAGCTGTTCAAAGTCTGTAAGTACTCCGCCTACAACGAAGGAGCTTTTCATTAGTGGAGCTTTTCAACGCCTTAGATTAGCAATCACCCTGGTTGCAACCAAGTAACCATTGCATCTCTTACTAGTTTCTTTCATTGTTTATGTTTTTAATTAATTTCTGAAACTAATTTGCCATCTTTGCTTAGAATTTGCAAAAGATCTAGTTCTAACTTGTAGGGTAATTTACCCCGCTCTTGCCGGCTTGCCAACGGTCCTACAAATGGTATTAGAGCAAGGACGCTCTACAAGGACTAACTGCCAACTGAAGCAAATAAGAAATGGCCGGATCAAACATCTACCTACCAAAGTTTGAGAGAGAGTTCGCGACATGGAAGCAAAAAAAATGGAGGTATTCATTAGAACCGATTTTGAAATTTTATTAATGATAAAATATTGTTTTGAAGTGCCTATAGACGAGAACGACAAGATAAAAGAAGCAAATCTCTGGAGCAAGAAGCAACAGTCAAATTCTGTAGTCAATGCAAAGGCAGAATTCCACCTGCTGACAATACTACCACCTCAAGAAGTCAATCGCATCGACAGATACAACTCGGCAAAAGAACTTTGGGAGAAATTCCTAGAACTTCACGAAGGCATGTCAAAAGCCAAGTTAGCAAGAAGAGACCTCCTTCAGAACCAGCTAACCAATCTTTGGATGAAGGAAGGAGAAACAGTGGCCGAGCTTCATGCAAAGATCAAAGAACTGATCTCCGGACTCATCAACCTCGGCGAATCGGTAACAAATCGCGACTCGATCCGATACACCCTCAACGCCTTCCCAAGAACCCAGGAGTGCACTTCAATAGTAGACGCCTACTATATCTCAAAGGATCTGGAGGTAAGTACCCTTGAAGAAATATTTTCGACTTTTGAATTACATGAATCTCGGTGTGCAGGAAATAAAAATAAGACGGATAATATCTCCTTAAACACAAGAAGGATCGAACTAGATTCGGAGTCTTCAACGAACGAAGAAGAAATGACATTTGTGGTAAGAAAATTAAACAAGATGTTTAGATCTAACAAATTCACTAAGATGCAGAACAAGAAACAATCACCAAAAAAAAAAGACAAGTTAGGTGCTATCACTGTGACGAAGAAGATCACATTAAAGAGCAATGCCCCAAATTGAAGAATAAAAAGAAAGAAAAAGGAAACAAGTCAAAACACAAGAATTTAAAAGCAACGTGGGACGACACATCTTCAGAAGAATCTGAGATCAAGGCCTACGTCGGACTTGCACTTATGGCAAGCCATTAAGAAGAGGATGACGAAGCATTCACCTCCGACATGAGCATTGATGAAGGGGGAGATTCAACAGAAGAGAGCAACGATGAAGGGGGAGCGTCCAGTTTCAGACACAAGTGAGGTATGCAAGCTCCTTCTAGATAAACTGCACTATAGTATTAAATCTATGCTTAAAAGTTTTTGTAAATTGAGAATGAAAAATATAAATTTGAAAAAGCAATTAGCTCGTTTATGCCTTTTAGAAATATACGATTTAGTAAAATGTGAAAATAAAAAATTAAAGGCACAAGTAGCTAAATTAGAAAATAACTGTGCATTCGGTAGTTCAAATTTATTTCAAAAGTCAAATTTTAGATATACTGGGGATCTTAATGG
>JAGFNQ010002550.1:142085-159153 GCA_024364735.1 Boesenbergia rotunda | reverse complement strand
ACCGTGTGAGGAAATGCTGCTATAACAGAAGATTAAATATGTCAAATTGCTAATATGTTGACGAAAGTAAACGAATGGTCAGTTGGACTTCTATAGTTATCATGTTATGGTCCTCTTTATGTGGATGTAATTAACCCTCTTTTCATTGATTAATAATATTGCACTATCTCTAATTCAATTGAGACAAAACTTTAAAATAAGAAATAAAAGTAAATTTGTGCTTATTAACGTACCAACCTAGGTACACTATACTGTCGCTAGTAGATAATTAGACTGACATTTGAAAATTATGATATCTAATAATGGAAAATTCCTTTAGGAGGCTGCTACTTTTATTCTCGGAATTATTTTTGTGTGATTTTTTGGTTGTTGTTTCTTTTCATAATTGTATATTGAATTGTTTTTTATGTTTATACATCCAGAGCCTATTGGTGTCATTACTTTTATAACTCTCATTCTCAGGCTGCTGGAAATCAAGCATTTAAAGAGGGAAGACATCTTGATGCAATAAAGCGTTACAGTGCTGCTTTAGCATTTAATATTGAATCATGTCCTTTTGCAGCAATATGCCTCTGTAACCGTGCTGCTGCATATCAATCTGTTGGACAAATTACTGATGCAATTGCGGATTGCAGTCTGGCCATAGCCTTTGTTGCTACCTATCCGAAGGTTGGTCATTATCTTGATTTCTTAAGCTCTCATATGGTAATTTTATGTTTGTTGGTCTCAAGTCCTTCTGTCCTTGTCCTCTTCATTTGCACATGATCCTAAGCCATTACAAATCTCTTCACCCAAACCTAGTTTATGCGAATGCTTATATACATGATATTATCCACTTTTGTTGGTTTTCTTTAACAGGGGCATTGGGTTCTTAATTGGAAAGCATAGTACTTTTTGGCCACCACAATCCATACATGCACTCAGAATATCTATAGATGGACTAAAATTTGGAAGAACAAATCTCATCAAATCAATCTGCAATTTGGTGACAAATTCCTAAGTAGGAAACTCTAAAAAAATTGGACCGAAAAGTTACAAATTGACCTTCAAATTAAGAAAAGGTCCAAGGTGGTCAGAAGCTAAAAATTATGGAATCAAACTGTTCCAAACCAAATTTGAATCAAACTGATCACATAAGGAGAGCTGAGATAATATATATTGCATGTTATGCAAATCAATATTTGCTTCCTTTCTGAGAGGAAGGTAATGTTTCGCTTGTTCATTGAAAGCAGATTTCTGATTTCTGCAAGATGGTACTAAATATGGTGTTCTGAACAATATGCACAACCTCTTTTTGGTTACGAACAGTACTTATCAGACTACATACACTAGCTTGGTAGTTGATTTTTTAAATTTCAATTCACCTTCAATCTTATGCTTGGAAGAACTCAAATGTTCTTAACAATGACATCTCTTTAATATTCTTTTATTCCATGTACTAAATATCTTTCATTGATGATGTACAACAGGCACTTTCTAGAAGGGCTTCCTTATATGAGAGGATCAGAGACTATGAACAAACATCTAATGATCTGCGCAGACTTGTGTCCCTTTTGGAAAAGCAAATTAAAGTCAAGGATAACCAAACTGGTACTTTGGAAAGTGCTGTCCCTAACCAAAGTGATTTATGTCAAGCTCGGTTGCGGCTTTCTATTACGGAAGAAGACGCTAGGAAAGATATCCCTTTGGATATGTACCTTATTTTGTGAGTTTTTGCTAATTTGGGTTTGCCTTTTATTATTTTTTATATTAAACTAATAGTTGTATTCTGTTAAAGAAGTCATGAAGTAATTCAAGGTCTAAATTACACTTCCATCTTCTCCAATAGTCTGACATTTATGACACTAGAATTAGGGCAAGATCAGCTGGGTTGCACTGGTGATGCTCAACAACTGTTATAGACCCATCCTTCTGCCTGTCTACTTCCTAATTAGTTGCTACTGTATATTAGCACTAGGTGCGACCCTAGACAATAAAATAAGAGAATATAAGTAAAGTTAGCATGGACATATTCAAAGCAACCAATAATATTTTAACATGCTGATCAATTAGATTTGAAGATGTGATAGAGATCAAAGGAAACTCTAGCCAATTTAATTAAAAGTGCATTAAGAATATTAATAGTGATGTAGTTTGAGTGAAGGATTAGATTTATGTATTCGATCTAAATAGCTAGGACTAATCCAGTTTGTTGATGTGGATATGGTTAATACCTACTATATAGCTAGGAATAAATAGCTATGAATGACCTCAATGTTCTCTTCCTAATTGTTGAAAATCTTTTATTAGAGCAGTTGGCCATTGGCATTCTTGTTAATAAAGCCTCCAAGAGCTCCTAAATGAATATATTTGTAACAAGTTATGGTTCCAACATATATTTTAGCAACTTGAAGGGGAAAGACCTAGTAATAATGTAGATATAAATATCCTCATCATCATCAACGTGTTGTTTGATTCAACCATTTAGGATCAGCTATATGAAAATATTTATATACTATGGTTTTGTCCTGTGATCTTATTTACTATGTTTAATCTTTCTCTGCTCTGGTCAATAACTTAAAGAAGTTTCAGATGCCAAAAAAGAAGGCATAATTACTAGTCTTATTGTAATCGAAATTGATTTCATTTTTTTCTCATTGGCATAATTACTAGTCTTATTGTTGGGGAACCCTTAGTTCACAGGGTAATTGAAGCATCAAGCTCTGTAGCAGATATAAAGAAGGCATACCGAAAAGCTGCATTGAGCCATCACCCAGATAAAAGGTGCATGCCATGGATAATCTTCTTCAACCATTTCTCGTCATGAAGGATTTTTTTTTAAAAAAAACTTTAAATGCAACGCTGCAGGCTGGTCAGATCTTGGCCAGGAGCGAAAATCTCGACAAGCTTCGGAGAGAAGTGGCTGAAGAAGTCCACAGGAATGCTGATAGATTGTTCAAGATGATCAGAGAGGCATATGCTGTGCTTATTACCCTCAAGGAATAAACCTACTAAACTTTAAGAGAATTAAAGTGACACTTGGCTCCCTTCATCAAGGTTTGCACAGAGTAGAAAAGAAGCACGAAATGAGGTGCGTCTCGTTTGCCTATAGGATAGACGTTTATACTTCAAAACTAGGAGGCCAAATCATCCTAATTCTTTACCTTCATTAAAATATGTTGTAACACCAAAAGAATGTTAATCAATTAAGATTCTTTGCCTTCATAATCGATCAATCAGTGCCCTTCTAGAAATTTCAAGTTCGACCGTCCAAACCTAATCCACCATGTCAGAAGATAGCCAATAAAGCACTCTCTCTCTCATTTCAAGTCGACCCTCATCACTTTTCCTCTAAAGTGATACGCTAAAAAGAAGCTCCCTGTGCCACAAAGATTCTCGGTCCATGCATTTCATAATATAAGAGAAGTAATTATATATACCAATTATATACTCCGTTATATTGGAGAAAAAAAAGAGAGATAAAGGTTGAAATTAAAGTTGAGCAGAGTCGAAGTGGTCTCACTTCAAAAGCACACCCTGCGTTGGAAGCGCCTGCATGCATGCCTGCCTGCCTGCATGCAGGGATATTTCCAAATCTGCATCGTTGGACGTGCAGCCCTATTCTGTAAAGCACTTGGAGGAACTCAGCTTTACAAAGCTAGATATTTGATCATCATCGTTATTTTTTATATAAATGTTATACGTCTTAGTTAATTGTAATCAATTTTGCTTTTGAAACAAATAGTAGGCAGATTCATGAATATTAACAAATCAACCTACTCGACTTTATTTTTTTATTGAATTCAATTAATTCATATATAACCAAATAAAAATATTTATCTTTTATTTTATTGTATTCACACATTGTATTATTACTCTTATATTCCTCAAACTAAAAGAAACACATCCGACTAATATTGAGGATGGCGGATTAAAAATAAAAAATTGGACCAAGTAGCAGACAAATCTAAGGTGACTGGTCCGGTTTCACTGAAGTTTTTCATCGGTCACCAGGATAAATCAGAAAAGATTCACGATGGACGATCTAGAAGTTCAACATCCTAGGATTTATGTCCATGAGGATGATTGATCTAAGCATCATGGAAGAAGAAGATCTCCTTTTGAATGATATAATAAACGTTTGTAGGTTTATATATCACGTGAGCTACACAATAAAATAATTATAAATCATCTAAAGTTACAATGAGTTTTTTTTTAAAATATATATTAGTATTATTTAAATTTTTAAATATTTTTAAGCTAAGCTGATTGGATTATGCATAGTTCGACTCATGAACGACAAATAGAATCAAGCCGGATACAAATGTCAAACACAATCTAATTGGACCCTACTCTATTCGCAAACCTCTCTTTTTACTATACAATTTTTACCAAGGTTTGTCCGAATCTTGCTTTATGCAAAAGACACAAAATTTGGCATTAAAAAGGTAGATCAGATATTGTTCGCTACCCTAAAAAGTGATGGATTCCCTTTTTCTTTTCCTTTCTTTTTCTTTTGTTTTTTTTTTCTTTTTTCCCCCTCTTACTTTTGCACATCTTTTCTTCTCTCTATTTTTGTTTATTCAGCCTCGAATTTATATGAAGATTGTACCAAAATTCAACGAGCAGTACGTAGAAAATAATAACCAAGCAACTCCTAGTTACGTACTTCTATGCGTACAGAATCTTGAGGCCAACGAGGAGACTCACTTTATCTCTATACGAAAAGATTTTTTTTAAAAAATAAAAATAAAATAAATTATAAAATGTATATTTTTTGTTATTTGTTATAATTGTCATGGGAAGGTAACTTGAGAATGATTAAAAAATAAGGGGCATTTCGAGTTCAATTATAAAATATGAGGAGTAGAAGAAAATGATGAAAATATAAGGGGGTATTTATAAGAAGAAGAGTGTGGAGTAAACTAAAATTTTCCATGAAGCGAATGGATTTGTACATTGCTCAAAAAATAGGGACGGAATGGAAGAATTTTGAAACAATTGGAATCAAAATGCAATTTTTTTTTAGTTTCTTCGATTCAACGATCAATCATCCCCATCGTCGACGATCGCCGGCAGCGGCGCGATGCTTTCAGTGGCCGGGCCGGAGGACAGGGCGGGCTGGCGGGCCCGGGAGAAGATGTTCTGCCCGGGGGAGAGGATGGCCATCGGGTCGTACCGCCGCTTCCGCTGCACGAAGCTGCCCCAGCCTCCGTCGAAGTGCGCCGCCCAATCGGCCTCGCTATCGTATCGAGGAATGTATACTTTGAAGTCGTATCCCTTACTCCGGCAGTGCCGCAGGATCTGCCGGTTCTGCTCCTCCGCTGCCGCCGCCGCCCCTGCCTCCCCTGGTCCGGGCGCGATGAACCGCAGCAGCGCCACGAGGTAGAACACCTCGCTCCTCGGCAGCGCCACCGACATCCGCTCGTCCCACCTGATCAATCCCACAGCCGCCGCCACAACTTTAAACCACTAAAGGTCTCGCCTTGGCCTCCCAATTGAGAGAACAGAGAGAACTCACCCGCTCCGCCGCATGGGGTAGACGAGCATTGGCCCGCCGATTCCCCGGCGGAGGATGCGCTGGAACACATGGTGATCGAAATCGACGATGTCACCGGCGGAGATGAATAGGTTCAGCCAGGGGTGCGGCGTTTCCCAAGTCCGGCTGGCGCGCGCCTTCGCCTCCACCTGCGCCACCCGCGACAGGAACTCCACATAGCACACGTCCGCGGAGAATTCCACCCCCTTCACGTACCGCAACCGCCGCAGCGTCTCCTCCTCCCGCTGCCCAAATCCCAAACCAAGGATCAGGAACAATTAAATCACCAAATCGCCACTGGAAAGCCGAAGAATTTTAAGGAATCGATTGCTCGTTGCTTTACCTCGTCGACGTGGTCAGCTGCGCGGTCGTCGTAGTAGAGAGCGAGCTCGAGGCAGTAGAGGACGGGGGCGGAGGAGTCGGCCAGAAACCCGGCCGGGTCGAAGGCCGAGTCGGGCAGAATCGGCACCGAGTTCCATCCGCTCACCGGATCCGACACGTCGTTCACGAACACAAACCCCTCCACGTAATCGAAGGTCGACGAGTCGGCTTGAGTCACAAGCAACTCGGCGTCGCCGGCGAAAATCTCGAAGTCCCTGTACACCACCCGTCTCCACCTCACCTGCGTCCACGAATTGCGAATTTAGGAATTTTATTGGATTCAAATGAAATTTTCACTACTTACCAAGATTCAAAAATCTCATTATGCCCCTAATAGATTACAAAATCTTATTCCTTAGTCATTCACTGTTTTCATATGGCCCATGTCGTTTCATTATTATTAGTTTACACCTTGTACTACGCTATGTATTAACACAATATTCCTGTATCTTTTAATTTTGTCGTTTGTATCTCATATTTTTTGCAAATACTATCAATTCACCCCGCTATTTCTGTTACAGGCTTACAGCAGAGGAAATAAAATGATGTTTCAGCAATAGTGTCAATCGTAAGAATAACAAAATTATAAGGTGTATTACAAAAACTCGACAAAAATCTAGGTCAAGCGAAATGGACTATCCTTGCGCTAGATAAAATGTTCAGTTAACTTCACCGGAAAAAGCGGAGTAAACAGAGGTTCACCATTTTAGGGGCGGCGAGGAGAGGGAGCCGAGCGCGGGTGATGATTCCGAACTGACCGAGGCCGCCGAGGACGGCGAAGAAAAGGTCGGAATTGAAGGAGGGGGAGCAGAGGCGGCGCATGCCATCGGGCGTCACCACTTCCATCTCCGCCACGTTGGCGACCTGCGGCCCATAGCGGAAGCACTGCCCGCTGACACCACCGTTAGAGAGCGTCCCGCCGACGGTGAGGCCGAGGTAGTCCGTCCACGACGGCGGAGCCATCCCTTTGTTTCGGACCGTCCACTCCAGCACCTCCGACCAGAGCGCGCCGCCGGGAACGTCGACAGCGGCGCCATCAGGGGTCAGGGACATCGGCGGCCCGAGCCCGCGCATATCAAGGACGATCCCCCCTGCCGCCATGGCCTGCCCCCCGACGCAGTGTCCGTTGCCGCGGGCTGCGACGGTGAGACCGGCGGAGCGCGCCGCGAGGTGGAGCGCGCGGGCGACGTCGTCGGCTGTGGACGGGCGCAGAAACCTCGCCGGCCGCGAGAAGACCCGGCCGCCGAAGTCTCGGGAGGCTACGGAGACGTCTCCTGCGTCGTCTACGTCGATCGCGCAAAGGATCGTCTCGTCGGAGCTGCTTTCGCCGGCGGACACGTGCCCGTACTGCTGCTGCTGCTGGTGGTGGTCCAGATAAGCTATCATCATCGTGGCCAAAATCGTGTCTCCAGTTGTAATGGAAATTGTTTCTTTGCTCTTTTGGGAATGAGCAACCACAGCTTTATATAGAGATGAGGCCACGTCATCAAATTTTTTATTATATTTTGTAACTGCAGATTATTTTCAAATATATGTATTAAAATTTAATTTACTTTGTTTTTTTTAACAATTAGATGTAATAGGAAATAATTTGAAATGGACAGTTAAAGAAAATAAATTAAAAATATTAATAAATGAAACAGCTGTACTAATTAATGATTTAATTAATTAATTAATTAATAATTAATATTTTATTTTAACAAATAATTAATTTTAAACTTACTAAATTATTATTTTTTATTTCTATATTTGTTATTAAATTTATCATGTAAATTTTTTTCAACAAAGAGATTTGCATATTTTCAACAAAATTATTTATCTAATTTTGTCTCGTTATTAGTTCTAAATTTTAACTTATTTTCTTAAACAATACTGTGCTACTTAATTTATAAATCTTATTACTTGTCCAACCTCCATATCGACTATGACGAGAGACCCTACCATTAGAGGAATAGACGGTATGTGTAAGAACTTATGGAAGACAATTTTAAGACCCTTCAAACGAGAATGGAAGACTTAGAATGGTTTAAACTTTATGTTGTTATGTGATCGATAAGCTGCTAGCTAAAAGGGATGAGTCTTGATCCCACCGACCATGTTATGTGATTGATAAGCTGCTAGCTAAAAGGGATGAGTCTTGATCCCACCGACCATATATCTCGTATGTCTCAATAATCAACTAGACATCAATTATGTTTGGATCATCAATCAACCATTGACGAGGAAAACCATTCTCAAAACACCGTAACTCAACCTAGAGCTATGATTGAACTTAGACTAGTAATAGAAACTACCCATCGAGATATTAGAGATATACGAGATATATGGTCAGTGGGATCAAGACTCATCCCTTTTAGCTAGCAGCTTATCGATCACATAACAACATAAAGTTTAAACCATTCTAAGTCTTCCATTCTCGTTTGAAGGATCTTAAAATCTCAAGTATAGAAGTAGGAAATACTAAACTAGAATACCGAATAAATGATACATACCAGAGTTAGAATAACCCGAAGAAATAAAGGTCCAAATACATAAATGGTGCAGTTGCAAACTCGAAGGAACCACGAGTCCATAAGGCGAGTAAACACATAGAGCGCAAATACCACCCTGGTAAGGAATAGCTGTTGTTGCCTAGATTATATCAGAGGACGACCTAGGAAGATCTTGTCACTGAGGCCTTGGTAGCGAAAGCTTTTAGGCGTGTGGAGGATCAAGGGGTCAGATGTATGCCATTTTGAAGACAGCAAAGTCTTTTAGTATAAGTGGGAGATCGTTAGGATGCATACTAAAAGTCTTGCTTTTGTATAAAAACATCTACATTTTAAAAGAGAATTACATAATCACAGGTTGCATATTTATATTAGTATGTGCACAAAATGTCTGATACTTTGTATTGTAGATAACATGGTGTGTAGTGACGCACAGAAGATCATGTTATCAGTTCCTTGCAAAGTATAAGAAGAGGCTCACAACCGAGATGGAGTTGAACAAACCATCGGGATGGTTGTAGTGTAATTAGGTGTGGTTTGCCTTAACCATAGAATTACACTAGTGCGCTTTGTGTGCATTGAGTAGGACCAAAAATAGAGGTCATCCAATTTATACTGACTTTATAATTGGATTAGACCTCGGTTGTATTATGGAGTACAATCTCTAAATCCTGAAATAATAATGGGCACGTGAGATTAATTATTTTTTCTTTGATTTACCAATGAGCTAGATTTATTCTGCTAAATCGATAAGCCCGGTAAGTTGGGAAAAAATGTTATTCACATGGTGTGCCGTTGATTATTGAGGGAATCCGTGTCCTGGTGAGTCAGGATGATGACGCCCCCTTGATGAGCTCATAAGGTTCATCATGTTAAATCTTGCAAGTGGACTATGGTCCAACATGATGAAAAGGTTGAGTGGTACTAGACAAGGATCAAGAGGTTGATTAATTAAAATTGTCAGTAATTTAAATTAATCAACGAACATTCGATATCTTAAATACGGGGAGATGGATGTACTCATAATAGGTGGAGCCCATATGAAAATATGGGGGTTAGTGAGAAAGTTCAATGGAAGTCCTTTAGTGGAATGGATCTCCATTCATGGATCGGATTTGGATCCATTAGCGGGTCAAGACCCAACTCCTCCTCATGGTCCCTATCGTAGCCCTATATATACCCCATGGGAGTCATGAAACCAAGGCTAAGGAATTAATCCAACACACAACAAAACCCTAAACCCAACTCCTCTCTCTTCTCTCTCCTAGGTCACGCCGGTGAGGAGAAGATAGTCTTCTTCTTCCTTTGCTCTTCTCTCCCTCTCCTTGTGGTGGCTGACATTCACAAGACAAGGAGGATTCTACTGCTCCTTTGTGGCACACGGCAGCAGCAAGGAGATGAGGTGATCGGCGGCGTGGAGGAGAGGAGGCTCTTCTTGGCTTGAGATGGTCGGTGCCGGTGAAGGAGGGAGAAAAGGCCATCGGTAGAGATTGAAGAAGGGTTTTCTTCTTCTAGTTCTCTTCCACACTTCTTCCTCTATCGTGTGAGATCATCCAAGGAGCAGGAGAAGGCTCGCCGGCAGCAATAAATTACCTTCTTGCGGCGCTGACGGTGAGAAAGGAAGAAAGGCGCCGACGGTGGGTTTTAGGAAGAAGAAGAAGCCCCTATTCTCTTCTTTTTCCGTTTCTTCTTCTTCATTGTCTTCCTCCCGGTGTTGCCTTGCGGTTGGCTTGCCTTGGGACCTTGGGGTGGGCGGTAGCGCAAGGTGTAGGGGAAGAAAAGTGGTCGGCGGGAGAAACCCTAACCCTAGGGGTTGTTGGCGCAAAGAGAGGAAGAAGGAGGAGGATTAATTGGGGGCCTTGGTGACTCCGCATCTTGGTAGATCGTCGCCCACACGACGTCCAAGAGGGGAGGGTCATACGGTGAAGACCGTGAGGTAAAAGATGAGGTATATCTCTCTTTGGCTCCTCTTTGTTTTCTTTGCGATTTCATGTAATATTATGTTATTGCATGCGTTTTAATTAATTATCATAGTTTAATTAATTGTTAATTAATATTGATAATTAATTGTGTCATGGACCCCAAAAATAAATACAAAATCGGCGATCCATTTGTCGTCTTTTCCGTGGTCAATTGATTCAAAATATTACAAGGTCTTGCTCTTGAGTTTGGCTAAGTTGTAACTTGAATCAATTGATACGATGACGAAACGATCATTTGGGAGACGGATTTCCATTCAGATTAAATTTTTAATCCGTAGACATGGAGAGGTCTCTCATGCTTGACCCCGTGTTCGCTTAGGAAACCCGTCGAGCTATACCCAGCCGGTTCCATCAATTGGTATCAGAGCCAGGTTTCCGATTTTGTGTGTTTAGGATTCGGTTACTTTTCTGCGCATTATCATATATTTTATTTTTGCTGGATAATATTTGGATGTGCGTAGGTTAACTCTTTGTTGCAGACACTAGATTCCAACTATTATGGCATTAATAATGGTTGTATGTGATTGTTGTGCATTTTTGTAATTAATTGAATCCTCGGGGTTGACGAGGCTAAATTAGGTATTTAATTTTGGTAATTAAAAATGACACCTGTTTAGCTGAGCTTTTATTTACTTTCGATCTAGATTACATGTACACTCCTTCATGGAATATAGGATCGATGGATGTAAATAAGTAGCTACTCATCTCGGGTTGGAGATCCCTTCATGGAAAGCTTGCGCATGGTGTAGGGAGGAGCAGACGAGGTGACGACACGACTGGAGGCACATTGGAGACCAAAGCCATAATAGTTGGAAAAATCTAGGATTTTTCTTGTTCATTATGTTGATTTATGTGCTTGTTGTGTTTGCGCATGAAAATTCCTCAAATTAAATAACTAAGTGGGAGAGGGACCCTAAGGGTCCCGTGACCTCCATTACAATCTGGCAAGTGATGCGAACAAGTCTGCGCGTCGGCTCTGAGTGTCTTCCTCCCCATCGGATGGGTTTGTTCTGCGGATCACTGGTCAGAAAATATTATGAAAAATTATTGAAGAGTGTGTACTTCCCCATCGGACGACATATAATCGGAAATAATTTTCTTAGTGTCGTGTAATGGTAAACACTTAGATACAAATAATAGTATCTTCCCCATCGGAGTCACTGCTATTATTTGTAGGGTCGAAGAGGACCAACTATTAATTTTATTTGTCAAAATGTTAGGTTGACAAGATAATAAAATTAATGGGTAAAACCTCCTCTCACAAATGAAGAATTTGTATACATCCACATCATCGTGACATACGATATTCTCGGTGTTTTGAGGTGTTGGTTGATTTTAAAAATTTGTTGTTTGAGGAATCAATTTATTTTCAAAATCTAAAGTGTGTGATTGTTGTGATTCTCAGGTGTTTTCAAAATGGATCTAGAACCACTTGATTTAATTCAAAGAGAAAACGAACTTAATGCCCCTAATAATAATGATTGAGAATTAAACCTGGACTTTGTTGAAACTGCCGAGGAATCCAAATGTGATCTTGTTGAGTTCTGTGGTGAAAAACCTAGCGAGATTAATGGTGAAGAGGAGATGAAATATTTTAGGCAGTGGTTAGAAGCAGACGAGATGACTCAGAGTCATCAACATCAGACTTCTTCCATTACCAGTGATAAAACTTCCAAGCTCAATGAATTCTTCGGACACAATAATCAGGCCGCTAGGCAAGAAGTCTCAAATTACCAGTGGTTATATTTGAGAGGTGTCCTAATAATCATCTTAGATAATATACTATTTGTTGGATAAATAAAATTATTATTTAAGTGTGCATTCTCTATGCATTTGATTGGATCTTAAACTCAATTAATGATTTTCACAATATAATACATAGCATAAGAGAAATTATAATTGGATCACAATTAGTAAATATCTCTTCATGTGTAATTATGTTCGTATTTAAATATTCTCTAATTAATGAATTGATGAAACTGGAAATCATCGATTATGTAAGAGTAACATATATTATACTCCTTGGTTTATCCAAGCAATTGATCCTAACTGGCTGAAAACATTAGGATGTCGAGAGTTAACATATGAATGCTGGTTAAGGATAACTAATTCATCAGATGTGACCTTCTATGAGACTTTATGTGGTTCTATATATGTCTATGAAGATCTCATTACAACTTGAGTGCAAGTTTCCTTCGACTTGAGGTATTCAAGTCATCTTAGTTATGAAGACTTATGCTATGAAACCTTAAGCAAGCATCTCTTTAGAGGTGTGTCCTCGAGATGATTGGATAAATCAAAGTGTTCAAATATGTTTGAATAACACAGAGGATTCACCACTCCTTTGATAAAGAGATGTATACCCTATGACCACTTGTCAAGATTATTACTCGTATGTTTTTAGTTAAAGACAAAGCACGTCTAGAGCATAGTCTTCTTAGATAAGTGTTTGAGTAATTTGAATCTGTGTGACAAGGAACTACTACTTGGGTTAGGTGTGACATAGTCAACCTAGTGGGGACTGACACATAGACAATATCCTGAACTAAGTTAGTATAAGATGAATGAAAGGAACATACGGACAAATAACTATAGTTGTTGAAGAATTCAGAAGTGGTTTTGGAATTAACTGTAATTTCTTGGTCAATTGGGAGTCATGCATGATGTACTACTAGATGTCATTCATAATCTATTCGTAATTAATGGTTAATTATGAATCACCAACATAATCGATCATACGCACTATGAGTTTATCCGAAAGACATAAAGTGAGTTTGAGAATTGGATTCTCAGATAGAGAGAGATTGAGTCTAGTTGGACCAGATAAAGAGAAAATATAGAAGATATTTTGTTAGAACGGAAGTGCAAATGTGTCATGTCTGTTGGATCGATGACGGTTGCTAAAGGGGGGTGAATAGCACTTTTCGGCTTTCTTCTACATACGTTGTTAGTTGCGCAAGCGGAAATACAAACAAAACAATAAACAATAAGAAAGCAATGCTAACAAGAAGAGTTTACTTGGTATCCACCCCTAAAGGTGACTAATCCAAGAATCCTTCGGTGGATCACTTTTCGGATAACCTCCGGCTAGTCCTTGTCGCTCCTTATGGGTGGAGAAACCTCGCCACAATACATCGACAATATCCGAGCACCAAGACTACTATTTGGCTCTTGACCAAAGCCAAATTCGTCAAAAATCCTGGCCAAAACGAAACCCTCTTAAATAGGACTTACCTTCTGTTTGGCCACCACCAGTCGACTGCCCTATGGGGCAGTCGACTGCCCCCACTCAAATTCGACTGTTGACACCCAACGTTCGAATTCTGAGTGCCACCAGTCGACTGCCCCTGGAGCAGTCGACTGTGTTGGTGCAGGAAGAACCATGTCGAACCTTGTTTTTGGCAAAGGGTTCAAAGTTAAGTGTTATTTGTGATCTAATAAAGTTACTCAAGTGTGCAGAGACAAAGCCCTAGCGAAGGACTGCTAGGCACCTGGCGAAGGAATGCCAGGATACAAAGCCCTAGCGAAGGATTGCTAGGCACCTGGTGAAGGACTGCCAGGATACAAAGCCCTAGCGAAGGACTGCTAGGTACCAGGCGAAGGACTGCTTGGAACCAAAGACCTGGCGAAGGACTGCTGGGCACCAGGCAAAGGACTGCCTGGAACTAAAGACCTGGCGAAGGACTGCCTGGAACAGAAGACCTGGCGAAGGACAGCTAGGCACCGGGCGAAGGACAGCTTGGTATCCAAGACCTGGCGAAGGACCGCTAGGCAAAAGTCCAACCGGAGGAGCCGGTTGGCATCAGGTACATTCTCCCGAGAGGAGTAGGTGAGGACGCGTTCTCCGTTGAGGGAACAGTAGGCGTCGGTTCGACCTAGGGTTCCATTTGGAAACCCAAAGTCAGAACCAAGACAGCTAAGGCTGTATAAAACTAACAAATTACTGCTTTATGTTGCTTTCGGACTAACCCTGGATGCAGGACCAAAGGAACGAGTGTCTGCAGCTCAGAGAGCCTCAAAGGAGTGAGGCAGCAGCTGAGTAGGGCGCCCTGAGTATCCCGGGCGCCCCCAAGGTGAACATGAAACAAATGAAGCAAAAGGAGCTTCGGCTGAATACTGGCCGGGGCGCCCCCAGCACCCAGGGCGCCCCGAACGCCCAGGGCGCCCCCAGCCACCAGGGCACCCCGCGCCTGAAGTCGGCGATGAGGATAAGTCTCATCCAACCGATACTCCCGCTGAAAAGGTCAGCCAGGGCGCCCTCAGCTTCCCGGGCGCCCCGTCAAGGACTTATCCCGATTTTGAAGGGATAACTCGCTGACCGCGAAGTGAGTGGATCACAGGCCACGTGGAGGGCGCCCCCGTGCTCTAAGGCGCCCTCAGAACCCTATAAAAGGCCCTCGACCCCTCATGCCTGAACATATCTTCTTCCAACGCTGTTACGTTCTTCTGCTCCTGCGCTTCGCCCCAGAAACCTTCCAACTCGACACGAAAGCGCCGACTACGCCCCTCTGCTCCGAGAAACATCCGATATCGGACGTCGGTAACGAAGAACTGATTTTTCATTTCTGTTATACTATTACTGTACTATAATTGTAAACTTTTGTAAGAATCTTTGCGCGATTATAGAATTGCCCTCAGTAAACGATCAACGACCGTGGGCCTTGGAGTAGGAGTCGACCCAGGCTCCGAACCAAGTAAAAATCCCTGTGTTTGCGATTGTTCTTATTCCGCTGCATACTTACTCTAATTCACTTCCGAAAAGTTTTAACGATATTCACCCCCCTCTATCGTGTCTCTCGATCCAACAAGTGGTATCAGAGCGGGGTAGTTCAAACTTGGTGCAACCACCAGTTTGAAAGCTTTTTCCGGATTTATGATTTTTTTTATTTCTTTTCTTTTTCTTTAATCGAGGTGGTGCAACACCACTCAATCTTTATTTCAAATAAATAATATCTGTGGGTGGATTTTCATCATAAGTTAGAATTTTCAATTTTGAATTTTCATTTTTTCACCATAAGTTAGAATTGACAAAACGATCAATTTTTGAAAATTTGACATAAAATTTTTTTTATTATTTTAATATTTTTTCTCGAAATTCATGCTATCTTAAATCAAGAAATTTTTTTTCCCAAACATTGAATTTCTACTGTTTCATCATTAATCAGAATTGACAAAATCAACATTTTCAAAAATTTATCATAAATTGTTTTAATTATTATTTGTCCTTGAAATTCGTGCAACATTTATTTTGGGCTATTTTTTTCCTTCTCCCGCACTACTAATCCAAGACCAAGTCTTGGTACATTTCTGTTATTTCTTTTGTGTGCAAGGATTATTTTTAATGGCCAATCAAGAATGGAATAGCATTCGTCCACCGCTCTTCTTTGGTGAAAATTTCAACTCCTGGAGAAGTCAAATGGAATCCCACCTGAAGGCTAATATGGATTTATGGTCGATAATCCAAACGGGGTTCAGATTCCCCATGGAAGATGGAACATCGATCGCTTGGGACAAATTGGACGAACCAACTCTGAGGAAGATCGAGACTGATGCTAAGGCAACAGAGATCATACAATGCGGTCTAACCAACGAACAACTCAAGCTAGTCGGTTCATTTGGATGTGCTAAAGAGATGTGGGAGAAGCTACTCAACCTACACGAAAAGAGCTCCGATATTGAGGTCTTTGAAGGAGAGATGTTCGAATCATCGGACGAATCAAATGAAGAAGAAGATTACCAAAGTTATCTTGCAGTCTCGGTCCAAGCACAGACAGCCGAGTCAGACTCAACACCCGACGTTGAAATCGAACCTGAGTCAGACGACGAGTTTTCTGAGACAAAGTTGGTAACTAATTTTGAATCATTTTCTTCTAAATTAAGGTTAAATAATCAACCTGATACTGTAATGGTCGAGGAAGGTATAGTTTTCATTGCAGGGAAAACTCCAAGAGAACTGCAAAAGTGGCCTCGACCAGTACCGGAGTCCAACTCAGACTCAATATTTGACGACAAAGAAGGAGATCGAACCAAACTGTTCTGATTAGCTCGTGTTCACTACAAGATGATAAAGAAATAAAGAAGAAAGACGACAAGTATCAAGGGGGAGATTCCCAACCGGGAATCAAAAGGTAAATTTTCAATACCTGAAAATCCAACATTTATCTCAAATAACGTGGTTAATTTGTATAAACCAGAGTTTTATTTCGATTATGATGTAACTTAGATCATTTTTTCTTGTTTGCTTTAATTGTATGTTGCTTTTATTTTAGTTATTTATTTTTTCTTAGAATTAGGACTGGTTAGATAAGGACTAAAACGGTTTAACTGAAATTTGAACAACATAGTATTGGGTGGAGGTGAGATGATAGTACGTTAGGCCATTTTGGCGGAACTAGCCGAAGCTACCGATCCAAGACCCAAACTAGTTAGACCAGAATTTATCAAAAAGTAATTTTGAAGATGAAATTTCACTAAAAGGCTTTGTCTAGGAAATGGTTGATGATCCAATAAGGCTACGGCCAAAGAAGGCCTAGTGCCTCGCCAAGACCTGGAAGCCAATTTTTGAAATTCAAATTCAAGTTACTTCTTGTCAAATTCAAATCTAACACAAATTTCAATTGATCTTAGACTCAACTACTTTTTCAAAATAAAAGCATTAAAATGGTTTTCAAAGTTAATTCAGTTTTTCAAAATTAATC
>JAGFNQ010002550.1:106119-140442 GCA_024364735.1 Boesenbergia rotunda | reverse complement strand
CCCTAGCGAAGGACAGCTAGGCACCAGGCGAAGGACAGCTTGGTATTGAAGCCCTAGCGAAGGACTGGTAGGCACTGGCGAAGGAATGCCATGGTACAAAGCCCTAGCGAAGGACTGCTAGGCACCAGGTGAAGGACAGCTGGGGACTGAAACCCTAGCGAAGGACTGCTAGGCATCGGGCGAAGGACAGCTCGGTATCCAAGACCTGGCAAAGGACCGCTAGGCAAAAGTCTAACCAAAGGAGCGGTTGGCATCAGGTCATTCTCCCGAGAGGAGTAGGTGAGGACGCGTTCCCCGTTGAGGGAACAGTAGGCATCGATTCGACCTAGGGCTCCATTTTGGAGGCCCAAAGTCAGAACCAAGACAGCTAAGGCTGTATAAACTAATATTTTATTATTTTATGGTGTTTTGGACTAACCTTGGATACAGGACTGAAGAAACGAGTGTCTGCAGCTCAGAGAGCCTCAAAAGAATGAGGCAACAGCTGACCAGGGCGCCCGGAGTGTCCCGGGCGCCCCCAAGGTGAACACAAAACACATAAAACAAGAACATGCTTCGACAGCTCATCTCCCGGGCGCCCCCGTGCTCCCGGGCGCCCCCAGCGTCCCGGGCGCCCCCAATAGCAAGGCATCAAAGCACAAGCCAACGAAGCCAAGGGATAAGGTTTGACCCGGTCAACCCGGGCGCCCCGAGCGCTCCGGGCACCCCGAGCGCTCCGGGCGCCCCGGTCAAAGCTGATCCCGAATTGAAAGGGATCAGAAGATGACCGAGCAATCACCGGATCGATTGACACGTGGGGGGGCGCCCCCGACGTTCCGGGCGCCCCCAGGGCTATATAAAGGGCCCTTGACCCCAAGCTTCAGAGCATCAATTCACTCAACGCTTCAACAGTCTTCTGCTCTCGCGCTTTGCTCCGGAAACTTCCCGACTCGTGACTCAAGCGCCGACGACGTCCCGCTGCTCCGAAAAAGACAACCTACATCGGACGTCGGTAAAAGAAGAGTTCTAATTTTTTAGTTTACTGTGCTATATTTGTAACTCAATACTGTAAACTATTTGCGAACTTATAGAATTGCCCGCAGAAAACGGTCAACGACCGTGGGCCTTGGAGTAGGAGTCGATCTAGGCTCCGAACCAAGTAAAACCTCCTGCGTTTGTGTTGTGTGTTTTAATTTCCGCTGCAATAATTTCTCTATCTGTTAAATCCGAACATTTTCCCGATATTCACCCCCCCCTCTATCAGTTCTCTCGATCCAACAAGTGGTATCAGAGTGGGGAAGTTCAAATTTGGTGCAACCACCAGTTTGAAAATTTTTTCGGATTTTTTTCTTATTGCTTTTCTTTTTTATTAATCAACACCACTCGATCTTTTCCGCCTTTTTCAATTTTGAATTTTTATCTTTTCACCATAAGTCAGAATTGATTAGACGATCAATTTTTGAAAATTTGTCATAAATTTATTTTATTATTATTTTAATATTTTTCTCGAAATTCGTGCTACTTTAATTCGAGCAAATTTTTTTTAACATTAAATTCTTACTTTGTCATTATTAATCAGAATTGACAAAATCAACATTTTCAAAAATTTGTCATAAATTATTTTTATTATTTTATTATTATTCTGCCTCAAAAGTCGTGTAATATTTTTTTTGGCTATTCTTTTCCTTCTCCCGCACTACTAATCCAAGACCAAGTCTTGGTACATTTCTGTTATTTCTTTTGTGTGCAAGGATTATTTTTAATGGCCAATCAAGAATGGAATAGCATTCATCCACCGCTCTTCTTTGGTGAAAATTTCAACTCCTGGAGAAGTCAAATGGAATCCCACCTGAAGGCTAATATGGATTTATGGTCGATAATCCAAACGGGGTTCAGATTCCCCATGGAAGATGGAACATCGATCGCTTGAGACAAATTGGACGAACCAACTCTGAGGAAGATCGAGACTGATGCTAAGGCAACAGAGATCATACAATGCGGTCTAACCAACGAACAACTCAAGCTAGTCGGTTCATTTGGATGTGCTAAAGAGATATGGGAGAAGCTACTCAACTTATACGAAAAGAGCTCCGATATTGAGGTCTTTGAAGGAGAGATGTTCGAATCATCGGACGAATCAAATGAAGAAGAAGATTACCAAAGTTATCTTGCAGTCTCGGTCCAAGCACAGACAGCCGAGTCAGACTCGACACCCGACGTTGAAATCGAACCTGAGTCAGACGACGAGTTTTCTGTGACAAAGTTGGTAACTAGTTTTGAATCATTTTCTTCTAAATTAAGGTTAAATAATCAAGTTGATATTGCAATGGTCGAGGAAGGTATAGTTTTCATTGCAGGGAAAACTCCAAGAGAACTACAAAAGTGGCCTCAACCAGTACCGGAGTCCAACTCAGACTCAATATTTGATGACAAAGAAGGAGATCGAACCAAACTGTTCCAATTAGCTCGTGTTCACTACAAGATGATAAAGAAACAAAGAAGAATGATGACAAGTATCAAGGGGGAGATTCCCAACCGGGAATCAAAAGGTAAATTTTCAATACCTGAAAATCCAACATTTATCTCAAATAACGTGGTTAATTTGTATAAACCAGAGTTTTATTTCGATTATGATGTAACTTAGATCATTTTTTCTTGTTTGCTTTAGTTGTATGTTGCTTTTATTTTAGTTATTTATTTTTGCTTAGAATTAGGACTGGTTAGATAAGGACTAAAACGGTTTAACTGAAATTTGAACAACATAGTACTATTGGGTGGAGGTGAGATGATAGTACGTTAGGGAAGCCATTTTGGCGGAACTAGCCGAAGCTACCGATCCAAGACCCAAACTAGTTAGACCAGAATTTGTCAAAAAGTAATTTTGAAGATGAAATTTCACTAAAAGGCTTTGTCTAGGAAAGGGTTGATGATCCAATAAGGCTACGGCCAAAGAAGGCCTAGTGCCTCGCCAAGACCTGGAAGCCAATTTTTGAAATTCAAATTCAAGTTACTTCTTGTTAAATTCAAATCTAACACAAATTTCAATTGATCTTAGACTCAACTACTTTTTCAAAATAAAGCTAAAATTCATTAAAATGGTTTTCAAAGTTAATTCAGTTTTTTAAAATTAACCATGATTTTTCAAAGTAAAATCCTTACTTCTATTTTTGTCTCACAAAACTCATAAGGTTAACATGCTTAATCATGTAGAACTGGGTGAGACATCTAGGACCTAAAAGCATAATTCACTATCTTTTTAAATAAAAAATGTTTTCAAAAGTTATTCAAAAATATCTTTTTTTTTAGTTTTCGGTACCCTACTCTTTCAATTCTAACATTTTTTTTCATGTTAAATATCTCAATAGACTCATTTTAAATATAATCTAGGGCTTGTTTGATTAGTTATTGATTGGTCAAAAAGGTCAACCCTAGTCAACATAGTCAAACTTGCTCAACACTGAAACCCCTTAAGGAACTTAGATAAAAGCCAGACTGTGTCAGATCTAGGGGGAGATCAAATTAGAAGAAGCTCAAAAATACTATATTTCAAAATACCATTGTCACTTTGAATTTTGTTTTCGGGGCTTATTCTTTAAAAATTCTTTTCATTCCAAATTGAATTTTCTAAAATTATCTTCTTGGAAATTACCATACTTTTATTCAAAACTATTCTCTTGATTCTGATAAACCCTAAAGACACAAAGGAGGTCTACTTAATGATCTACAAGGACTCCTAGGTTGTGTCAAATTTAGGGGGAGGCTGAATCAAAAGAAGAATTTCTAAAAAGTTTTTATTGATAATCATCTGTGTTGAAATTATTAGATAATTCCTTTGATCTGAACTGAACCCTAAAGGCTTAGAGGAAGAGTACTTGTGGTCAACAAGCTTCCCAGGACATAGTCAAGTTTAGAGGGAGGTCAAAAGAATTATTTAATAACATATTTTCATGAACTATATCTTCAAAATCCTTGCTGAAAATTTAAGTCTTTCAAAATACTATTATTGTTGTGGCTTATGAAATTGTTTTTGAAATAATATTTACTTGGGTTAGTGAATTTCCAGGGCACTTAGGAAAATATCCTTGTAGTCAACAAGGCTTCCTAGGATTGTGTCAAACTGGAAAAGAAACCTAGTCAAGTAAAATATTATATTTTTCAAAATCTAATACGTTTCAAAAATTACTCATATTTTTCAAAGTCTAATATGTTTCAAAAATTACTCATATTTTTCAAAGTCTAATACCTTTCTAAAAGTACTTATGTGTTTCAAATCATAATCTCAAATGTACTTGAAAAATCTTTTTTTTAAGGAAAATCTTTCTAATACTTTCTTATAAATACAAAATATTTTTCAGAACTGCACAATACTCTTCAAAATGGACTTAATCTGGACATTTAAGCTTCTTTGCTATGCCTTCAAGAATTATACTAAGTATTTTTATGTTTTCAAAACTCATAGGCTCTGATACACAAACATTCTCCTTAAAACTTCTTTCAAAATATATTTTTCAAGAATTCTTTATTGATATATGGCCAAGGAGGAGAATAGAAAAAGTGAAAATTAAATTCTTCCTTAAACTTTTTCCCTTTTCAAAGGAACTTTATTGAAAACTTCGAGTTGCTCTTAACTTAAAATTTCCTTTGTGATACTCAGAAGTTTTTCAAAATACTTTTTTCAAAACTGAACTTAGAAATGATCTAAAAAATAAGGAGAAGAATTTCACATTAAGGGGGAGAAAAAGGAAATTTTGTTTAATTTTTTTAAAAAAGTGTTCCAAAAATTCTTAAGTGCATGTTTTTTTTCTAAGTAAAATTTTTCTTAGTAAACAAAATTTGTGTGAGTAATGTTTCTAAGTAAAGTTTTTGGTGAAAAACATGTCTAGAAATTTCTTAAATATTTTGTTTATCAACACACATAAAGTATTTCCAAGCAAATTCTTCTAAGTGTGCAAATTCTTTTTAATTTTTCCCAATTCTCAAAGTTGAATTTTTTTTAAATTTGACTTCAAAATTTTGCCTAAGTAAAATTCTTTTTGCAAAGCCTTGTAAGTAAAAGTTATTTAACAAAATTTAGGCTTGCAAAATCTTTCATAATGGAAAATTATCTAAGTGTAAAAAGTTTTAAAAATGCTTTTACTCTATTTTTCAAAAACACTTTGTCAAAAACATGAAGCATTTAGAAAAACTCAAAAATCCCTATTAGATACCTTGTTCACCCATGTTTGTTTTTGATATATGTCAAAGGGGGAGGAAAGGTTAAAGTTAAGAGTTAAGTTAATTATTGTTTTATAAAACAATTATTCAGGGGGAGTATGAGTATGAGAAAAAAAATTTCTGTTCAAATTACATTGGTTTTAGACTGTTCAGAATTGCTATGTTTTATTGGTCTTAACCTTCTTGCTTAAATTGTTGTAATTTTTACTTAACTTTGAATTGTGTTGCCATAAATCAAAAAGGGGGAGATTGTTGGTGCAGGAAGAACCATATCGAACCTTGTTTTGATATTGGCAAAGGATTCAAAGTTAAGTGTTATTTGTGATCTAACATTGTTACTCAAGTGTGCAGGAAAAGTCCTAGCGAAGGGCTGCTAGGTACCTGGCGAAGGGCTTCCAGGAAACAAAGTCCTAGCGAAGGGCTGCTAGGCACCTGGCGAAGGGATGCCAGGAAACAAAGTTCTAGCGAAGGGCTGCTGGTACCTGGCGAAGGAATGCCAGGATACAAAGCCCTAGCGAAGGACAGCTAGGCACCAGGCGAAGGACAACTTGGTACTGAAGCCCTAGCGAAGGACTGCTAGGCACTGGCGAACGAATGCCAGGGTACAAAGCCCTAGCGAAGGACTGCTAGGCACCAGGCGAAGGACAGCTGGGGACTGAAACCCTAGCGAAGGACTGCTAGGCATCGGGCGAAGGATAGCTCGGTATCCAAGACCCTGGCAAAGGACCGCTAGGCAAAAGTCCAACCAAAGGAGTGGTTGGCATCAGGTACATTCTCCCGAGAGGAGTAGGTGAGGACGCGTTCCCCGTTGAGGGAACAGTAGGCGTCGGTTCTACCTAGGGCTCCATTTTGGAGGCCCAAAGTCAGAACCAAGACAGCTAAGGCTGTATAAACTAATATTTTATTGTTTTATGGTGTTTTGGACTAACCCTGGATACATGACCGAAGGAACGAGTGTCTGCAGCTCAGAGAGCCTCAAAGGAATGAGGCAACAGCTGACCAGGGCGCCCGGAGAGTCCCGGGCGCCCCCAAGGTGAACACAAAACACATAAAACAAGAACATGCTTCGACAGCTCATCTCCCGGGCGCCCCCGTGCTCCCGGGCGCCCCCACTGCTCCCGGGCGCCCCCAACGTCCCGAGCGCCCCCAATAGCAAGGCATCGAAGCACAAGCCAACGAAGCCAAGGGATAAGGTTTGACCCGGTCATCCCGGGGGCCCCGAGCGCTCCGAGCGCCCCGAGCGCTCCGGGCGCCCCGAGCGCTCCGGGCGCCCCGGTCAAAGCTGATCCCGAATTGAAAGGGATCAGAAGATGACCGAGCAATCACCGGATTGATTGACACGTGGGGGGGCGCCCCCGACGTTCCGGGCGCCCCCAGGGCTATATAAAGGGCCCTCGACCCCAAGCTTCAGAGCATCAATTCACTCAACGCTTCAACGCTCTTCTGCTCTCGCGCTTTGCTCCGGAAACCTCTCGACTCGTGACTCAAGCACCGACGATGTCCCGCTGCTACGAAAAAGACAACCTACATCGGACGTCGGTAAAAGAAGAGTTCTAATTTTTTAGTTTACTGTGCTATATTTGTAACTCAATACTGTAAACTATTTGCGAACTTATAGAATTGCCCATAGAAAACAGTCAACGACCGTGGGCCTTGGAGTAGGAGTCGATCTAGGCTCCGAACCAAGTAAAACCTCCTGCGTTTGCGTTGTGTGTTTTAATTTCCGCTGCATAATTTCTCTATCTGTTAAATCCGAATGTTTTTCGATATTCACCCCCACCCCCTCTATCGGTTCTCTCGATCCAACAATTTGTATTGGTTGAGCCAAAAAATTATATCATCTACATAGATTTGGGCAATGAAGATGTCATTTTCTAAGGATTTAACAAATAGGGTTGGGTCAATTTGGCCTTGGTTAAATCTCTTAGAAACTAAGTAATTGGATAGTCTTTCGTACCACGCTCTAGGTGCTTGTTTAAGTCCATACAAGGCCTTTTTAAGTCTAAACACATAATTGGGATGATCTAAGTCCTCAAACCCTAGAGGTTGACCTACATAAACTTCCTCTTTTATAAATCCATTTAATAATATAGACTTAACGTCCGTTTGATATAATTTGAATCTCTTATGGCTGCATAAGCTAAAAACATCCTAATTGACTCTAGTCTAGTTACAGGTGCATAGGTTTCATCATAATCCAATCCTTCAATTTGACTAAATCCTTTAGCCACTAAACGGCCTTTATTTTGTACTATTTCTCCTTTGTCATCCAACTTAGTCCTAAAAACCCACTTAGTACTATCATAGACATACCTTCTGGTTTTGGTACTAAGTCCCAGACTTGGTTTCTTTCAAACTGAGCTAATTCCTCCTGCATAGCTATAATCTAGTCTGGGTCAGGTAATGCTTCTTCTATTGTCTTGGGTTCAATCTTAGAAATCAGAGTAACTTGACTTAGGTTTCTATAGGATGACCGTGTTCTAACACCTAAGGTTGGGTCACCTAAGATTTGATTAGCTGGATGATTTGACCTAGTCTTAGAAGATGGTTCAGGTTGTTCAGGTTCAGGTTCAGGTTCAGTTGTTAGAGTTGGTTCAATTACTATTTCAACTAATTAAGATGGTTCAATTATTTGAGTTGGTTTAATTACTGGTTCACATTCTTCTAGGTCTTGATTTGAAGTATTTAGGCTTGGTTGAACATTTGGTGGATTGATTGGGTTAGGCAAATTAGTTGATGTTGTTAAAATTTCTTCATCAAATATTACATTTGTGGTTTCTTCAATTTTAAGGGTATGTTTTTTATAAACCCTATATGCCCTACTTATGGTTAAGTATCCTACAAAGATTCCTAGGGTTGATTTTGATTAAAGTTTTCCTAAGTAATCTTTAGTATTTAAGATATGTACTTTAGACCCAAAAATCTTTAAATAATATAAATTAGGTATTTTGTGGTAATAGATTTCATAAGACATTTTATTGTGTCTTTTATTAATTAGAACCCTATTTTGAATATAACACGCTGTGTTTATCACCTTTGCCCAAAATTGATTAGATATATTATATTCGTTGAGCATGGTCCTAGCAGCTTCTTAAAGGGTTCTATTTCTCCTTTCAACATCCCATTTTGTTGGGGGGTTCTAGGGCAAGAAAATTCATGGACATATCCATTAATTTTACCAAATTCATTAAATTTTTTATTTTCAAATTCTCCCCCATGGTCACTTCTAATTCTTTGGATTTTTGTATCTTTTTGATTTTCAAGTATTTTACATAAATTGTTAAATGTTTCAAACGTTTGATCTTTGGTTTTCAAACATATAACCCAGGTAAATCTAGAATAATCATTGATAATTACTAAGCAATATCGATTTTCGCTTAGTGACTTGGCTCCATGAGAATCAAATAGGTCAAGGTATAGGAGTTCAAGTGTAGCTTGAGTTAAGTCTGACTGGACAGGTTTGTGGGTTGATTTTGTTTGTTTTCATTGTTGACATGGGTTACAAATTGAATTTCAAAGTTTCTAAGTTTAGGGATACCCTTAACTAATCTGTTTTGGTTTAGTTTTGAAATTAATTTCGTATGAGTGTGACCTAGTCTTCTATGTCATAAATTAGTTTCTTCTAGTTGGGTTAGAAAACATTTAGGTGTGAATGGTAGATTAATAGTATAAACATTATTTTTCCTAATTCCCTTAAGGGTTATTTCTGGGTCTTGTAAGCTCCTAATAAGGCAGTTTAAATTAGTGAAGGTAACTACATATCCAGTATCACATAGTTGACTAATGCTAAATAAGTTAAACTTAAAATTATCAACCAATTGCACCTTCTTAATAATGAAATTGGACTTTAGTTTAACATTACCTGAACCAATTACCTTAAGTGTGGCATTGTTGCCAAATTCCACTGAACCTAAATTCTTGTACTTGATTTTGGTGAACTTCAATTTATTCCAATCATATGTCTGGAGCATCTACTATCCAACATCCACTGGTCCAAATTTTTATGTTCCTACACATAAAGTACCTTGATTTTGATCCATTTATGTAGAAGTATAAGGATAGATTAATTAAGTTTCACTGCTAGTCTATCTCACCCAATCTGAGTTATTAGTCAAGTTACCCCTATGGGTGTTTCTATGAGACAGATTTTTTGTTTTATTAGTTAGGTTGAGAAAGACTAAGTTGGATTAATTTTGAAAATTTGTTTAATGTTAACTAATTTTGAAAAGATTGTTTCAAGGTTAACTAATTTTGAAATGATTGTTCTAAGGTTAACTAAAACAATTAACTAATTTAAGTTGAATTTTAAAAAAATTAATTGAGTTAGATTTTGAAAAATTAAGTTAAATTTTAAAAATTATTAAGTTGAATTTTGAAAAATATTGAGTTGAATTTTGAAAAGTATTAAGTTAAATTTTGAAAAATATTAAGTTGAATTTTAAAAATTATTAAGTTGAATTTTGAAAAATATTAAGTTGAATTTTGAAAAATATTAAATTGAATTGTGAAAAATATTAAGTTGAATTTTAAAATATATTGAGTTGAATTTTAAAAAATTATTAAGTTGAATTGTCTTGCAAATTAAGTTTGATAACATAAAGGTGAGATTGATTCAATTTGTAAGGTTGGTTGGGTTGGACTAAACTTTTAGGTTCTAAGCATCTCACCCATTTCTAAGTGACAAAATAGAGAATCTTTATCTGTTTTCTGAGATGCATTAATTTTATCTTTTAAATTTAGGTAAAAAAATATGATTTGATTGAACCATGTGTTAGATTCAAGTTTAACAATTAGTAAGTTGAAAATAGATTTCAATAATCGGCTTTCAGATATTGGCGAGACACAGAGACCTTCTTGGTTATCAGAGCAACGACCCTTTCCTAGACAAAGCCTTTTAAAGTAATTTTATTTTCAAGTTACTCTTTGAGAAACCTTGGTCTAACTAGTCTAGGATGTGGTGAGGTATCTTTGGCTAGTTCCACTGGGCTAAGAAGACCAAATAGGGTACGCCTTACCCTACCTGACTCCTTAGACAGGCTTCCTTAACGTACTATCATCTCACCCCACCCTAATACTAGGTTTAGCAAGTACCAATCAAGTCAAATCCTCATCTAGCCATTTCTAACTAAGTATGACATTTTTGTAGAAAGTAAATAAACAAACATCAAACAAAAATTCAGTGAAACATGCAAAAGATTATCTAATTATGTATATCGATTTTCTATTGGCTCCCCCTGGACTGAAGCCTCGATATTGACTATCTAGGATGTGAATCATGTCCTTGGCGATCCAATACTAATTTGGACCATCTTGATTAGTCAAGCTTAACTTTGGGACCCATGCTTGAACTCAGGTTCTAGTTTGGTTCAAAATAGAATAGTAGGATATGTAAAGTGAGTTGGTTCTGTAACCAAGTCCGGATCAGTTTAGAATGGATTTTTATTTTCTAAGAATCATGTCAAGATTCATGGAACCCGAAGTAAATCGTTCCAGCACAACTCGAAGTTCCTTCACTTGAGTTTTCAAGGAGGAATTCTCTTCCTCAAGTTTTTGGACTTGAGTTGAGGTTCCTTTCTGAACTAGCTCAGTCAAGAATCTTGAGTTGGCCTCCTCCTTTAGGATTTTGACTTCCTGTCCGAGGGATTCTGTTGGTGCTGGAAGCACCAGATCGAACCTGGTTTTGATAATGAAAAAGGGTTCAAAGTTAAGTTTATATTGTTATCTAATGGATTTCCCAAGTGTGCAGGAAAGTCCTAGTTCACCTAGGCACGAAGTCTTGCCCTACAGTGTTGAGCAAGAAGTCATGGTTGAGGACTGGTCAATAAGACCTGGCCAAGGGTTAGGCACGAAAGTCCTGATCCGGAAGATTGGGCAAGAGTCTTAGCAGAGTGAGGATTGCGGACAGAAGTAGAGGTGGGTCGAGGTACGGACGTCTCGATATCTAGCAGTCTCGAAGGCCGAGAACAAGTCTAAACGGAGGAGTCAGTTGGCAAAAGGTAACTTCTCCTGAGAGGAGTAGGTGAGGACGTGTTCCCTGAAAGAGGGAACAGTAGGCGTCGGTTTGACCTAGGGTTTCATTTTGAAATCCAAAGTCAGAACCAAGACAGCTCCGGTTGTTTTCCAAGCATTGATTATTAATGTTGGACTAACCCTGGTTACATGAGTGAAATGGAGTAATTGTTGCATCCCAGGCACCTGAAAGGGTTTAGGCGCCCGAGAGACCAGGCCCCTAACAGGTAACAAGCGCCTGAGTTGAGGCATTTCCAGCAGGTGAGAAGCTGAGTTGGCATGTTGCCACATCAGCATCTCATGTAACACCCAATGATTTTTTGGTATTATTAGGGATTTTTCGGAATTTTTCTAGCATTTTTCGGAATTAAAATAAAAAGAAAAGGAAAATGGTCAGGGAGAGATTTGATCTCGCGACCAAACGGCAGGCCGGTCCTTAAACGGACTTGGCTAGCCAAAAGGGCAGGAGTATCAAGCACAGAAAAAGAAGGATCAAAATTATGTTATAGGTAAGTTAGGCTGTTTCATGAAGAGGTATTTAGACTTCCACTTAAGTCGCGTGAAGCCCCGATTAGGTTTTCGTGAGGCTGCGAGAGGAGGCGCGTGGAGGCTGCGAAACCAAAGGGAAACTCAAGGGATCTTTTCCTCCTTCTTCTTCCTCTTGAGTAGAACATCTAGGGCTTCTTCCCTAGGGTCAAGGAGGGAGGAGATTTGCGCGAAGAAAGGGAAGAGGAGTGCTACGTTGGGATTTAAACCATACTTAGTGAGTTTTCTTCAAGATAAGGGTAAGTAGATCACTCACCTGCAATAGGAGTAGCTTTCGTATGTAAGTTCTTGTTGTAGAATCATGTTTTGTGATGCATGCTTTAAGAATATGGTTATCGTGTATTTTAAGTTCTCAAGGATGCATATTTTCTCATGTTAGAAACTGAATTGGGTTAGATTTAGTGTATGAAATCTAAGCATGATAAGATTTAATTTTTGAAAAGTCCCAAAAATGAGTTTTGGGTTAAGGGCACGCAAGGTGCTCGATGAAAATCCCAAGTAAGAAAGGTAAAGGTGTTAAGTGCAAAAATTCATTCAAAAGTAAGATAGTTTGATACGTATGAGTACTATAGTAAGAAAGTATTTTATTTTCGTAAAGTGACATATACCGGGCAAATGGAAGGCCCACAGAAAGTTAGAAAGAAGCTCTAATAGGGTACGGTGGCTAGCTACCCCGAAACCTATTAGAGAAGCGCGTAATTAGTACATTGATACCGTGGTACCATGTCAAGGCCTGAGGAAAGTTGATTATTATTTTCAAGTATATAAGTATTTGCAAGTGTTTGTCAGTTTTAAGTACGTGCCTTTATTTCATATGTTAACATTGATACATTGCAAGCATGTTAAAGAGTAAGGGTAAGGAAGTTGTGTTTTAATGTATGAGCATGTTAAGTTGCAGGTGTTTTAAAGCAAGTAATGTTTTCAAGCACGAATTGAGCATGATAAGTATATGAAAGTTTTCCCATGTGCATGTATTTTGGAAGCAAGCATTCTTTGAAATGAGCATGTTTATTATCGATAGCATGGATTTGAGAGTTAGGATTTACTTACTAAGCAATGTGCTTATTAGTTGCATTCCTTCTATTGCAGATAAAGGCAAAGAAAAAGCATAAGTTATGGAGGCGACCAGGACTTGCATTGATGCTCAGTGGCGGTGGAACCGTGGAAGAGATCCATTGGGTTAAGGCTTAGAGGCAATTTCTGAAGTTTAGAAACTTGTGGTTTGGTGTTTTGGATTGGTAGAACGTAATGATTTTGTGTAAACTTTGCATAGAGACAAGGTTGAGTACAAAACTCTAGTATAGCTTTAATATTTAATATTTTGATTGGTAAAATGTGAACATTGTGTTTAACTTCCGCATAGAGTCAAAAGTTGATACAATCTTTAGCACGATTTCATATGGTTTGGTAGTTAAATTCCGCAAAGATTCTAATTTCAAGTCATTAGATTTGTTTTGAGTTGCTAGGATGTTTATAAAACTAGTATAGAGTATAGAAATGGAGTTATGTCTTTGTATGTCTTGAAAGTATATGATTTGTGGATCTTTGGAAATGGTTTTCAGGTCTGAAATACAGGTTTTTCAAGCATGCCAGTCGACTGGGTCAGATACCAGTCGACTGCTGCTTAACCTAAGGCCAAGGTCTAAGGTGAAGTCAAAGGTTAAGGTTAAATGAGTAAAGGTAAAGGTAGTAAAGAGCGACGATCCGGCTTAAGTATAGGGTAGAGAAGTTGGGTCGTCACAGAGTGGTATCAGAGCCAGTTTTCCACCCTTCCGCCACACTGACATCAAGCATCAATCCTGCCGCCTGCCAAGTAAGAAGTTCATATATTGTAGTTTATACGCTTTTTTTTTATTGACTGTTAGTATCAGTAAGTGCATGATGATAGAAAAGGAAATTGGTATTATTTTATGCTAATATGTGCAAGGAGATAATGAAGTAAGTTAGTAAGAGATAATGAGTTTTTATTTTCTTTACACTATAGAGTAAGAGAATGGCAAGAGGACGTCCCAGAATTGTTCGAAATGAGGAGCAAGCTCCTAGAGAACAGGAGTCCACGGAGTCAGTACCACCAACAAATCTTCAAGGAGTAGTATCCCAGCTGCAGAGACAACTTGCTGAACAGCAGCAAGTTATTGCTACCTTGATGGCTAATCAGCAGGCCACTCCTGCTACCACGCCAATGGCGCCAGTGGCGCAAGTAGTGGCACCAGTGGTGACAGAGACTCCCCCAGTACCTCTGGCAAGAGAAGTGAGACAGGAAGCATATCTGATTCAGTGGCAGAGATTGAAGCCCGAGAATTTTTCTGGCACAAGTGAACCATGGGATGCTCAGGCATGGTTCAAAATAGTGGAGAGTATAATGGAGTTACTGGACTGGCCCGAGGTGGAGAAGATAAAGTGCACATCCTTTTGCCTTACTGGAGATGCCAGGATGTGGTGGGAAAGAGTGAAGGCTAAGAGAAATGTGAATCAGATGACCTGGGCCGACTTTGAAGCAGAGTTCTTGGAGGAGTACTTTCATATGAAGGTAACAAACAAACACTACGATGAATTCACTGAGTTCCGTCAAGGAGATCTATCTGTAGATGAAGCAGTGAAGAAGTTCAATCGACTAGCTCGCTTGTGCCCGGAGTTAGTTAGCACTGAAAAGGAAAGGGTCAGGTTGATGCTCAAGATGCTGAGGCCTCAGATAGCTTTGAATGTGGCCAGCAGTGGTAATAGACCACAGACTTCAGAAGAACTAGTAAGTAGTGCTTTGATTACTGAGCACTACTTGAATAGTATAAAGGCCACACGTGTGCAACAACAACAGGCATCAGCCCAGAAGTCCCAAGGAAATCCGCAGAACCAACAAAACTGGAAAGGGAATTCAGGCAAGAGGAAGCAATGGGACCAGAAGACTTCTGAGCGCAACAAAGGGGGCTCGTCAAGCAAGCAACTCAAGTATTCTCCTTGCCCAAAGTGTGGGAAGACACATCCTGGAGTATGTCGTCAGGGCATGAGCGGATGCCATATTTGCGGAGCAGAAGGGCATATGATGAAGGCTTGCCCTAACCGGTCGAGTGTTGGCAGGTGTTATATCTGTGGAGTAGTAGGGCACTTGGCCAAGGCGTGCCCTAAAGCAAAGCCGCCTCCACCACAGCTTCTTCAGTACGGGGGTGGACCTGCTCAGCTACACCAGATGCAGCCAGTTATGGAGGGATCTTATTACAGTTAGGCGAGGATGGAAGCCCCACCAGCCACGACCAACGCCAGGGTTTTCGCCATCACCAAGGAAGAGGTGGCAAATGCTCCTAACATGGTCACAGGTCGAATACTCACCTCATCTCAATATGCTATTGTGTTATTCGATACTGGGCCAACCCATTCTTTTGTATCCATGCTTTTCTCTAAAAAGCTAGGGATCCCACCAGAAAGTTTGGGTCAGAAATTTTTAACAACCTTACAAGTCAGGAGAAGTAATGGTCTCTACTCAGAGGCTAAGGGCAGTACCAATCTGGATTTCCAACCGAGAGCTCTATAGTGACTTGGTAGTCTTGGAGATGAAGGATTACGATGTCATTTTAGGGATGGACTTCTTGAGCAAGTATAGTGCTTCTATAGACTGCCGCAAGAGGAAAGTCAAGTTCACACCAGAAGCAGAACCTCCATTTGAGTTTATTGGAGACCCAAAGAGAAAGACAAAAAGGTTCTTATCTACCTTACAAGCTCAGAGAATGTTAGAGAAGGGGTGCTCTGGTTTTCTAGCTCATATAGTGGATGCAAGTCAAGGAGAAGGGTTGAAGAGAGAAGAAGTGAGGGTAGTCTGTGACTATCCTGAGGTGTTTCCTGAAGAGTTACCAGGACTCCCTCCCAATCAGGAAATTGAGTTTGAAATCGAGTTGGCCCCAGGAACCAACCCAATTTCGAAGGCACCTTATCGCATGGCGCCAGCAGAACTGAAAGAATTGCAAGAACAATTGCAAGAGCTGCTCGACAAGGGTTTCATCCGCCCTAGTCATTCACCTTGGGGAGCTCCTGTATTGTTCGTCAAGAAGAAAGATGGATCTATGCGAATGTGCATAGATTATCGAGCTTTGAATAAGGTAACCATCAAGAACAGATATCCTTTGCTAAGGATAAATGATTTATTTGATCAGCTGAAGGGAGCCACAGTGTTCTCCAAAATAGATCTGCGATCAGGTTACCATCAACTCAAAGTGAAGGAGAGTGATGTGCCAAGGACTACTTTCAGTACAAGATATGGGCACTACGAGTTTGTGGTCATGCCTTTTGGAGTGACAAACGCCCTTGCGACGTTTATGGATCTAATGAATAGAGTGTTCAAGGACTTTCTTAACAAGTTTGTCATTGTCTTCATTGATGATATCCTAGTGTATTCAAAGACTCAAGAAGAACATGAAGAATACCTGAAGATAGTGTTGCAGACCTTACACCAGAGGGAGCTGTACGTCAAATTCTCAAAGTGTGAGTTTTGGCTTGACCAGGTGGCATTCCTAGGCCACATCATTTCCAAGGAAGGTATTATGGTAGACCCAACCAAGATTGAAGCAATCAGTAACTGGAGTCGACCAAAGAATGCCAGTGAGATCAGAAGTTTTCTAGGTTTGGCAGGGTACTACAGAAGGTTTGTAGAGGACTTTTCAAAGATAGCTTCTCCACTTACAGCCCTTATCAGAAAGAATAAGAAGTATGAGTGGACTGAGGGCTGTGAGCAGAGCTTCCTTGAGTTGAAGAAGAGACTGACCAGCGCTCCTATCCTTACAGTACCCGAAGGTGATAAGAGCTTTGATATATACAGTGATGCATCAAAGCTAGGACTTGGAGCAGTCCTTATGCAAGAAGGCAAAGTCATAGCTTATGCTTCCAGGCAACTCAAGGACTATGAAAAGAATTACCCCACTCATGATCTGGAGTTGGCAGCTGTAGTCTTTGCTCTAAAGATATGGAGGCATTACTTGTATGGAGTGCAGTGTAAGATTTATACAGATCACCAGAGTCTGAAATATTTCTTCACTCAGAAAGACCTCAATATGAGACAGCGAAGGTGGCTCGAGTTAGTGAAGGACTATGACTGTGAGATTCTGTACCACCCTGGTAAGGCAAATAGAGTAGCAGATGCACTGAGTAGAAAGACTTGTGCCACTTTGATGTCCTTATCATCGTTGGCACCACCATTACAGAAGGAGATAGTAGATTATGGAGTGGAGATTATTGATGGGCAGCTAGCTCTATTGACACTAGAGTCAACTTTGCTTGAAGAAATACAGAAAGAGCAAGTTGAGGATTCTGATATCCAAAGGATCAAGCAAGAGATGCAAGAAGGAGAGAGTAAAGAGTTTAGAGTATCTGACAGTGGGATACTCTACTATGGTGACCGTTTATGTGTCCCCAATCATGAAGAGCTGAGAAAGAAGATTCTTGAAGAAGCCCATGGAACTCCCTACTCAATGCATCCTGGTTCCACTAAGATGTACCAGGATTTGAAAAGAAGATTTTGGTGGTCAGGGATGAAGAGAGACATAGCTAAGTATGTCAGCACCTGCCTGACATGTCAGAGAGTTAAAGCAGAACACCAGAGACCAGGAGGTGTCCTACAGCCCATTCAGATTCCAGAGTGGAAATGGGAAGACATAGCCATGGATTTCATAGTTGGTCTACCAAAGACAACTAATGGCTATGACGCTATTTGGGTGATAGTAGACAGATTGACCAAGTCTGCCCACTTCTTGGCAATCAGAGTGTCTTACTCAATTGAAAAGTTAGCCCAGTTATATGTGCAGGAAGTGATCCGACTACACGGAGTCCCGAAGACCATTATCTCTGATAGGGATGGTCGTTTCACTTCACACTTTTGGGAGTGCGTACAGACAGCGTTAGGCACCAAACTGAAATTCATCACAGCTTTCTATCCCCAGACTGATGGACAGACAGAGAGAGTGAATCAAGTTCTAGAAGATATGCTCAGAGCTTGTGCATTAGACTTCAAGGGCAGTTGGTGCAAGTATTTGTGTTTAGCTGAGTTTGCCTACAACAATAGTTATCAGGCTACTATTGGTATGGCGCCCTACGAAGCTCTTTATGGCAGGAGGTGTAGATCTCCCCTCTGTTGGTATGAAGGTAGTGAGAAGAAAGAAATGGAGTCACAGACTGATCTCATAGATGATACCACAGAAGCTATAAAGAGTATCCGCCAGAGAATAGAAACTGCTCAGAGTAGGCAGAAGAGTTATGCCGATGTACGCCGTAGACCATTAGAGTTTAAAGTTGGGGACACAGTTTTCCTCAAAGTAGCTCCTATGAAGGGTGTAATGAGATTTGGCAAGAAAGACAAGCTAAGTCCTCGATACATAGGAACCTACCCAGTGACGAAAAGAGTTGGCAAGGTAGCTTATGAGTTGGAGCTACCTTCAGAGATGTCAGCAATACACAATGTGTTCCATGTCTCAATGTTGAAGAAGCACATCCCAGATGCCAACCAAGTGATTGAGCCACGAATGGTACAAGTTCAGGAGGATCTGAGTTATGAAAGTCGACCTATTCAAATAATAGATCGAGCAGTTAAGAAGCTGAGGAACAAAGAGGTACCACTAGTGAAAGTCTTATGGCTGAATCAGAAGCATGAAGAGGCAACTTGGGAATCAGAAGATAGCATGAGGCAAAGGTATCCAGAGTTGTTTTAAGTTCGAGGATGAACTTTTTACAAGGTGAGGAGGATTGTAACACCCAATGATTTTCTGGTATTATTAGGGATTTTTCGGAATTAAAATAAAAAGAAAAGGAAAAATGGTCAGGGAGAGATTTGATCTCACGACCACACGGCAAGCCGGTCCTTAAACGGACTCGGCTAGCCAGAAGGGCGGGGGTATCAAGCACAGAAAAAGAAGGATCGAAATTATGTTATAGGTAAGTTAGGTTGTTTCATGAAGAGGTATTTAGACTTCCACTTAAGTCGCGTGAAGCCCCGATTAGGTTTTCGTGAGGCTGCGAGAGGAGGCGCGTGGAGGCTGCGAAACCAAAGGGAAACTCAAGGGATCTTTTCCTCCTTCTTCTTCCTCTTGAGTAGAACATCTAGGGCTTCTTCCCTAGGGTCAAGGTGGGAGGAGATTTGCGCGAAGAAAGGGAAGAGGAGTGCTACGTTGGGATTTAAACCATACTTAGTGAGTTTTCTTCAAGATAAGGGTAAGTAGATCACTCACCTGCAATAGGAGTAGCTTTCGTATGTAAGTTCTTGTTGTAGAATCATGTTTTGTGATGCATGCTTTAAGAATATGGTTATCGTGTATTTTAAGTTCTCAAGGATGCATGTTTTCTCATGATAGAAACTGAATTGGGTTAGATTTAGTGTATGAAATCTAAGCATGATAAGATTTAATTTTTGAAAAGTCCCAAAAATGAGTTTTGGGTTAAGGGCACGCAAGGTGCTCGATGAAAGTCCCAAGTAAGAAAGGTAAAGGTGTTAAGTGCAAAAATTCATTCAAAAGTAAGATAGTTTGATATATATGAGTACTATAGTAAGAAAGTATTTTATTTTCGTAAAGTGACATGTACCGGGCCAATGGAAGGCCCATAGAAAGTTAGAAAGAAGCTCTAATAGGGTACGGTGGCTAGCTACCCCGAAACCTATTAGAGAAGCTCGCAATTGGTACATTGATACCGTGGTACCATGTCAAGGCCTGAGGAAAGTTGATTATTATTTTCAAGTATATAAGTATTTGCAAGTGTTTGTCAGTTTTAAGTACGTGCCTTTATTTCATATGTTAACATTGATACATTGCAAGCATGTTAAAGAGTAAGGGTAAGGAAGTTGTGTTTTAATTTATGAGCATGTTAAGTTGCAGGTGTTTTAAAGCAAGTAATGTTTTCAAGCATGAATTGAGCATGATAAGTATATGAAAGTTTTCCCATGTGCATGTATTTTGGAAGCAAGCATTCTTTGAAATGAGCATGTTTATTATCGATAGCATGGATTTGTGAGTTAGGATTTACTTACTAAGCAATGTGCTTATTAGTTGCATTCCTTCTATTGCAGATAAAGGTAAAGAAAAAACATAAGTTATGGAGGCGACCAGGACTTGCATTGATGCTCAGTGGCGGTGGAACCGTGGAAGAGATCCATTGGGTTAAGGCTTAGAGGCAATTTCTGAAGTTTAGAAACTTGTGGTTTGGTGTTTTGGATTGGTAGAACGTAATGATTTTATGTAAACTTTGCATAGAGACAAGGTTGAGTACAAAACTCTAGTATAGCTTTAATATTTAATATTTTGATTGGTAAAATGTGAACATTGTGTTTAACTTCCGCATAGAGTCAAAAGTTGATACAATCTTTAGCACGATTTCATATGGTTTGGTAGTCTTGTTAAATTCCGCAAAGATTCTAATTTCAAGTCATTAGATTTGTTTTGAGTTGCTAGGATGTTTATAAAACTAGTATAGAGTATAGAAATGAAGTTATGTCTTTGTATGTCTTGAAAGTATATGATTTGTGGATCTTTGGAAATGGTTTTCAGGTCTGAAATATAGGTTTTTCAGGCATGCCAGTCGACTGGGTCAGATACCAGTCGACTTCTGCTTAACCTAAGGCCAAGGTCTAAGGTGAAGTCAAAGGTTAAGGTTAAATGAGTAAAGGTAAAGGTAGTAAAGAGCGACGATCCGGCTTAAGTATAGGGTAGAGAAGTCGGGTCGTCACATCTCAAGAGCCCCTGAGCCATCAAGTGCCTCAGAGGTCCCAGGCGCCCAAGATTGAGAGATCGAGTTATGGCCGAGTCTACGGATAAGGATGTGCTTGATTCACTACACGTGGCAGGCGCCCGAGAACAGCCTATATAAGGGGCTTCACCCCTTAGCTTTCAACAACAATTCAGAACAACCTTCTTGTGACTCAAGCACTCAAACGCTCTCCGTGTTTCTTCCGTTCTCGAGTTTCCCACACTGCAGCGGAAAAAAGAAAAGAAACAATGCTAACAAGTTTTTTTTAATTGGTTCGAAGTCTTTAATGGCTCCTACTCCAAGGCCCACCGTCCATGACCATTTTCGTTTGGCAATTCTATAACTCAAATAAGTTTTACAAATACAGAATTTAAGTACAAAATTAAACAGTGAAAATATAAAATATACAGACGAACACTAAAAGGTTGCGGAGCGTCTTGAGCAGCATGTCATCATTCTTGATCATTGTTGGCACAAGAAACTCAAGCACAGAAGAAATTTAGAGAGCGTTGGAGTGCTTAAGTTACGAGAAAACTAATCAAATTGTTGTTGAAAGCTAAGGGGTGAACCCCCTTATATAGTCTGTTCTCGGCACACCTGGGCTGTTGGATGCCTGTCACGTGTAGCGATCGGGCGCATCCTCATCTGGAGACTCGGCCAAAATTCTATCTCTTGATCTTGGGTGCCTGATGGCTCACGGGCGCCTGAGATGCTGACGTGGAACCTGCCAGCTCAACCTCTCACCCGCTGGAAACGCCTCAACACATGCGCCTATTACCTGTCAGGCGCCTGAAACCTTTCAGGCGCCTGGGATGCAGCAGTTACTCCCTTTCACCCTTGCAACCAGGGTTAGTCCAAGAATAGTATAACATAGATAATAATTGTATGAATAATAGCCTGAGCTGTCTTGATTCTTACTTTGGATTTCAAAATGAAACCCTAGGTCGAACCGACGCCTACTGTTCCCTCTTCCGGGGAACGCGTCCTCACCTACACCTCTCTGGAGAAGTTACCTTTTGCCAACCAGCTCCTCCGGTTGGACTTTTGCTCGGCCTCCGAGACTGCCGGATCTCGAGACGTCCATACCTCGACCCACTTCTATTCTAACCACAAACCTCGCTCGGCGTAGACTCCTGCCTAATCTTCTGGATCAGGACTTCAGTGCCCAGTCCATGACTAGGACATCTTGCCAAACCCTTGACCAGGTTTTCTTACCCAGTCCTTGACCAAGACTTCTTGCTCAACCCTGCAGGTCAAGACTTCGTGCCTAGGTGAACTTGGACATTCCTGCACACTTTGTAAATCCATTAGATCACAATATAAACTTAACTTTGAACCCTTTGTCATTATCAAAACCAGGTTCTATCTGGTGCTTCCGGCACCAACAATCTCCCCCTTTTTGATTTATGGCAACATAGTTCAAAAGTTAAGTTAAAAACATGAAAAAATATATATATCATAATTATGCACTGGAAGGAAAGAAAAATCATTTCTACTCTCCCCCCCCCCCCCTTGATTAGTACTCTCCCCCTTATTAGTACTTTCCCCCTTTCCCTTAGAACATTTTCAATATTTTTGAAAAACTTAGCAAAAATTTGAAATATTGCATAAAGCTCCTTTTAATTTAAAATCTCCCCCTGAAGCTTTTGAAAACATGCAATTTTCTTTTTTGAAAGTTTTCCTAAGAATTGAAAAACAAAAATCTAAGTATGATTCCAAGTTTAGTTTAAAAAAACTTCTGAGTGAAAAAGGAACTCTTGAGAAAAAAACTTTAAGCAAAAATATTTTTGTAAGCTTCTAACATAAAGTTTTTCTCAAATAGAATTTTCTGAAAAAAAGTTAAAAAATATTTTCTCAAAATTTTTCAGAAACATAGTTTTTCTTCTAAAAATATAGATTTTTAACTTCACTTTTTTCTCTCCCCCTTGCCATATATAAAAAAATTGACAAATATGTTTGGCATGAAAAAAAATTGTGTATCAGAGCCTGGTTGCAGGAGTGAAAGGGAGTAACTGCTGCATCCCAGGCACCTGAAAGGGTTCAGGTGCCCGAGAGACCAAGCCCCTAACAAGTAACAGGTGCCTGAGTTGAGGCGTTTCGAGCGGGTGAGAAGCTGAGCTGGCAGGTTGCCACGTCAGCATCTCAGGCACCCGTGAGCCATCAGGCGCCTTAAGGTCCCAGGTGCCCAAGACCGAGAGATAGAGTTTTGGTCGAGTTTACGAATAAGGATGTACTAGATTCGCTACACGTGGGAGGCGCCCAAGAGCCCAGAGGCGCCCGAGAATAGCCTATATAAGGGGCTTCAACCCTTAGCTTTCAACAACAATTCAGAACAACCTTCTTGTGACTCAAGCACTCAAACACTCTCCGTATTTCTTCTGTGCTCGAGTTTCCCTCGCCGACAATGATCAAGATCGACGACACACTGCCCGAGACACTTTACAAATCCTTTAGTGTCGTCGGTATATTTTTAATTTCATTGTTTAATTCTATACTAAAGTTCTACATTTGTAAATCTTATACGAGTTATAGAATTTCCCAACAAAAATAGTCAAGGATCGTGGGCCTTGGAGTCGAAGCCGTAAAAGACTCCAAACCAAGTAAAAAGAAACTGTGTTAGTATTGATTCTTTTATTTTTCCATGCGTATTCTCTTTTCAAAAAATTTTTAGTAATTGCTATTCACCCCCCCCCCTCTATCGATTACAACGATCCTGCAGATTCAACCCGAACGTTGGCTTTGGCCAGCTTACGAGATAGATAAGAAATTAAGTCATATAGTTGGGATTCGGGATAACTTCTTACTGTGATATGTCCGTCTTCTGATATTGATAGTTTTCTGGTTCCTCCGCTTTCTTCCGGTTCCGACTCTAACTCAGTGTCGAGTTCTTTTGAGGTCGTTAGTGTGAGGAGGTTGGATTGTGGAGCTTCTTCTTCATCTTCCGAAGATGACTTGTCCCATGTGGCTTGGAGTGCTTTCATCCTCCGAGACTTCTTGGCCTCCTTCAAGTTGGGACACTCTGATTTGTAGTGATCCTTCTTGTTTCACCCATAACAGGTTACCTCAGTCTTCCCCTTCTGACTGGTACTTGTTCAGCTGAATCATCCTTTTGACCCTTGACCACCTTCTTGTTCTTCTTTTGACCTTGGATCATTTTGTAGTAGTTTCGGGCCATTTTGACTTACTCGGGATGATCAACTCCGTCGTCATCAGTTTCTGCATTGGAATCAGACTCAGGTATCGGTTGCGGCTTCTTCTTCTTCTCTTTCCCTGAGACTTTATCTGCAAAAAGAGCTATACATTTCTCGACCTGTGCAGCGTTAGTCTGTTCATGAAATTCTAACTCAGAAAATAATTCATCTAGTTTAATATTAGATAAATTCATTGAAACCTATTACGCATCTACCATAGATGCCCACAAAAAATTTTGGGGAAACGAGTTTAGTGCATACCTGATTAGGTCATGGTTCTCTACCTTGTGACCTATGATGTGTAGTCCATTCATCAATTCTTGAATACGAGCATGAAGTTGTGCAGTTGTCTTGCCTCTTGCATTTTGATATTATAAAGTTTGTTGAGTAGAAGGTCGCGCTTGCTGATCCTCGTATCCGATGTTCCTTCATGCAGATCGATGAGTTTGTTCCACAATTCCTTTGCACTGCTAAATGGATCGACACGGTTGAGTTCTTCATTCGTTAGCCCACACTGAAGGGTCTGTGTAGCTTTGGCGTCTGCTTCAATTTTCTTCTTGAGTGGGGCATTCCACTTTGAGTATCCTAGAATTTCACCTTGTGAATTCTTCGAGATTTACAGTCCAGCCTGGATAATAATCCACATCTCCACTTGAGTTTTCAGGTAGACCTCCATTCTGCTCTTCCAGTAGGAGAAATTTTCTCTTGAGAAGAGAGGTGGGCGTGCAATGTTGTATCCTTCTTGCATGGCCATGAAAAATTCTAAAAAAGGGATAAAAACAAAAAACTGGTTCCAAGACTTGGTCTTGGATTAGTAGTGCAGTATATAAGAAAAGAAAAGTAAAACCTCAAGTCGTGTTGCACCAACTTTGAGAAACGATAAAATCTTACGAACGAAAAATAATTAACAAAATATCAAAAAAAACATAATAATACATTTTCTAACAAAAAATAACAATGAAATCCAGAAAAAAATGTGAATTGGTAGTTTCACCAAGATTGAGCCTCCCGCTCTGATCCCACTTGTGGGATCGTTGTAATCGATAAAGGGGTGAATATCGATAACATAAATTTTTTGGAAATACAGAATTAAGATGCAGTGGAAATAAGTAAAACACGGCTAACGCCTTTTCTTTTTTACATGGTTTGGAGTATGTAATGGCTCAACACTAAGGCCCACGGTCCTTGACTGTTTTCGTTGGGCAAATCTATAGCCCAAAAAATGATGTACAAGTGTAGAAGTTTAAGTACAGAATTAAATATAAAAACTTATACCGACGACACTTAAGAAGTGAGTGAAGCTTTGTCGGAGCGACGTGTCGTCAATCTTGAACGTTGTCAATGCAGAAGGCTTGAGCATGGAAGCTTAGCGTAACGTGTTTGAATGCTTGAGTTGATGTCTGGAAGCAAAGGGGTGAAGCCCCTTTTATAGCTGCTTCCCGGGTGCCTGATAGTTGTTGGGCACCTACCACGTCACCCGAAAAAGCCTCATCCTTATCCGTAGACTCGGCCATCGCTTATCTGCATTCTTGGGCACCTGGAACAACTAAGGCGCTTATGAGCTCACGAGCTCCTGGGAGTTGATGTGGCACAGCCGCTAGAAGAACCCCTTCTGGAGTGCTTGATACCATTCAGGCGCCTGGGTTCTCGGGTGCTTGAACCCTTTTAGGCTCCTGGTATCGCAGCAGCCAACTTCTTTTAGCCTGCAACCAGGGTTATTCCAAGAACACAAAAATATAATAGATATGCATGAATAACTGCTAGAGCTGTCTTGGTTCTGACTTTGGATTTCAAAATGAAATCCTAGGTCGAACCGACGCCTACTGTTCCCTCTTCCAGGGAATGTGTCCTCACCTACTCCTCTCAGGAGAAGTTACCTTTTGCCAACCGGCTCCTCCGGTTGGACTTTTGCTCGGCCTCCGAGACTCCCGGATCTCAAGATGTTCGTACCTCAACCAGTCTCTACTTCTGTCCGCAATCCTCGCTCGGCAAAGTCTCCTGCCCGATCATTCGGATTAGGTCATTGGTGCCCAGTCCCCGACTAGGTCTTCTTGCCCAATTCCTCGAACAATGTCTTCGTGCCCAACCCTCGATCAGGTCATTGGTGCCCAGCCCTCGGCTAGGACTTCATGCCCAGTCCTTGGCCAAGATTTCGTGCTCAACCCTACAAGTCAAGACTTCGTGCCTAGCTCAACTAAGACTTTCCTGCACACTTAGTAAAATCATCATATCACAATATAAACTTAACTTTGAACCCTTTGTCATTATCAATACCAGGTTTGATCTGGTGCTTCCGGCACTAACAGATAACCCCTAAGCCACGTGTCAGGTGCCCTTAAGCACTCGGATGATCGTGTAGGGCCATATCACCGATCGGATAGACTTGACTGGGACTATAAATAGACCCTTAGAGCTCAGTTACTTTCATTCATTCACTTGTACACGAATTTCATTTATATATTCCTTTGCTTTCTGAGTTCATCATTATGTAAGAGGCTTCTCTGCCCCAAGGAATTAATATGGAGATCGAGCAATATTTTTGCCTTGGATTAGCAATCTTCCTGGTTGCAAACCAAGTAACTATTTGTGTCTCTTTTCCCTTTTGTTTAATTCATTATTATGTTTATCTTGCTTGTGAACTAACCGGCATCTTTGTTGAGCAAGGACAAAAGATTAGTTTATCATTGCAAGGGCAATTCACCCCCACCACACGATCCCCGGCAAGTGGTATCAGAGTGAGGATGCTATAGAAGGACTAATTGCCAACTAAAGCAAGTACAAGATGGGCAAACCAGTCATCTATCAACCAAAGTTTGAGAGAGAGTTCGCTAGTTGGAAGCAAAAAATGCAGGTATTTTTAAAATAAATTTTGATTTGTTACTAATAATAAAAAAAATATTTTTGAAGTCCCCAAAGACGCCAAGAATACAGATAAGACGAGAGCCTATGGATGAAAAAGAAGCAAGCAGATTTTGTAGCAAACGAAAAAGTAAAATTCCATCTGCTAACCATTCTACCGGCATAAGAAGTCAACTGCGTCGAAACCTACAAGTCAGCGAAAGATCTCTGGGAGAAATTCTTGGAGTTGCATGAAGGGACCTCGGAAGCGAAGCTGACACGATGAGATATCCTTCGGAACCAACTAACCAACCTCCAAATGAAAGAAGGAGAGACAGTGGCGCAATTACATGCAAGGATGAAGGACTTAATCATCAGACTCATGAATCTCAGGAAAATGGTAACGAATTGAGATTCATAAAGGTATGTTTTAAATGCATTTCCAAGAACCTCGAAGTGGACGTCGATAATAGATTCATATTATATCTCCCAGAACCTAGAGCTAAGTACTTTAAACAGTTATTTTGTACATTAGAATTTCACGAGTCTTGGTGCATAGGAAATGGTAGAATGATGGACAACATTACCCTACAATCAAGGAAGACCCAAAATTATAACATGTCTTCAGCCGATGAAGAGGAAGTAGCATATATGAAAATTTAAGAATTCTTTTAAATCTAATAAGTTTAATGAGATGCAGGCTAAAAGACATCCTCGGAGTAAAAGGAAGATAAAATGCTATCACGGCAATGAAGAGGGGCATGTCAAGGAAAACTGCCCCAAGTTGAAGAACAAAAGAAATGGGGCAATGAAGTCAAAGACCCACAACCTAAAGGCAATATGGGATGAGTCCTCAACAGAAGAATCTGATGGATCATTTTATGTGTGCTAGAGGGGGGTGAATAGCACTTTCCGTTTTGAATCTCTTCACCTACGTTGTTAGTTGCACAGCGGAAACAATAATATTAAAAGTAAATATGAATACAATGCTAACAACCTGATTTACTTGGTATCCACCCCGGACGGGTGACTAATCCAAGAATCCTTCGGTGGATCAACCCCCGGATAACCGCCGGCTAGATCTGTCGCTCCTTGTGGGTGGAGAAACATCGCCACAACACTTCGGACGCTCTCTGATCACAATAAACTACTAACTCACTTTACCCAAGCGAGTTTCGTCAAGCAAGATAGTAGGAAACGAGCCCCTTTAAATAGGGCTCGAATCTGAAACAGTCGCTACCAGTCGACTGCCCCTGGGGTCGGGGGCAGTCAACTGCTCCCACTCAGATTCGACCGTTACAGTACAACGTTCGAATCTGCCAGCCTGTTTCAACCTATACCAGTCGACTGCCCATGGGCTAGTCGACTGGCACACACCTAAGCCTAGGGTTTCACTCCTGAGTACAAGTCGCTCCGCACTCAAACCCTCCTGCTTAGCCCCTGAGTACAAACACTCATACTCAGACCCTCACAACTCAGTTGACTCTTCACCAGCAGCCTTGACTGTTGCCTTCACGCCCTCTTCATCTTTGGCCCTTGTCCCTCGGATGCGCACGCAAGCCTCTAGCTTGCCTCCATGCCACCCTTCACGTACGCCTCGAAGTCCGCATCCCTCTCCTCATCATCTCTACTATCCAATGGTCCCTCAGATGCACACGCAAGCCTCCAGCTTGCCTCCATACCATCCTTCACCTGAAGACATCAACCAAGTTCATGTGTACCTGTACACCTACACACTCATGTACACATATGAGAACAACACACATCCTAACTTAACCATATTGCCCATACATCAAAATATCATGATCCTCCAGATCATCTCAGGGCCGATTGCCCCAACAATCTCCCCCTTTTTGATGTATACAATATGTTAAGTTAGGTAAACATATAGCAATGATAATAGCAAAAGCAATTGAAAAATTGAAGCATAATACACAAGAGGCAACCTCCCCCTTAACCTATGCTTTCTCCCAAATTTCAATTCTTATTGCTAATTCCAAAGTTAAGTTTTCCTAAAATAAACTCCACAGTATCAAAGTCAAGTTCCAACCCAAACCTAACTTAACACCGAAGTTCTCCCCCTTTGACACCATCAAAAAAATTGCCCCAAGCAACCCTACCCTTGGTGCCAAATAGAACATAACCAGATTTCTGAAAAACCCCTCAGAAATCACAACCTCCCAATCTACCCACACTACCAGTCAACTGCCCCCAGGACAGTCGATTGATACAGCAATTTCAAAATTTCCAGCCGAAATTCAAAAACACATAAAAATTTTCAGAAAATCCGAAAAAATGTGAAACATTGCAAACATGATTGTTAAGGTATTCCCTACCCTAGAAAAATTTGGTTCATGAAAAACATCAACCGTGCTTGACTTTTGATACAAACTCCAAACATCTCAAATTAATGTCAACTTTGTATCAATATTGACCTCTAATCATGGTATCCTATGTTTGCCACTTTTTATCACTTCCATTTGTCATTAAAAATGATTTCCAAACTTCCCTTTTTCATATAGATATTTCCATTTTGACAAGAGCTCCCCCTCTTTTTCTTTTGAGTCCAAATGATTATTCCTTCTATATATATAACCATTATTTGATTTCCCACTAAACCATATTAGATAATACAACAATATAAAATTTCCAAATCATATCAGAACACATACATAAGGATCATAAAAGAATCATCCATTAGCACTTAAAGATTTTCAAGCAGTTTCAAAACTGCATCTAATCATGATAAGATTTCAATAACCAAATAGAAAAATAATAAAGCAAGTCACATGTCATAAATCTACAAAATAGAGTAATACATAGATGTTTCACACAAGAAACACAAAAATGGTCATGTCATAAGACCTAAAAGAGTATCTAGGGCCAAAGCCCTGAAGTCATCCTAAATACAGTCATCAAAATAAAAAGTGTTTGAGACGTATAATACATCAACCAATGATAGTACTCTCAACACTAGAATCACTCTCAAAAGCTGCATCCACTGATCAGAAGAACATGTGATCGTCACCGCCTGGAGGAGGAGGAGGAGGAGGAGGAGGACCCTGAAAAGCGAGATGTCACTGCCGCGTCATCTCGTACATATCATCCTAGCGGCTGGTAATTCTATCAACTTTTGTCTCAAGCCGCTGCTTTGTCTGCCGAAGTCCGTGAATATCCTCACGAATGACGTGAGCCTCCTCCTGAAGCCTGTGGACATCGGATCGAAGCTGGGTGAACTCTGCACGTGTAACCAGCTCGCCAAGCTCCTCATCTGCGTCAGGGGCCTCCGGGCGCTCCCTCCAAACAAAGGTCCCCTGCCTACTCTCAATACCTGCCAAGGACAATTGGCGTGTACCATTCTGGTCATAGTCCTTGGATAGGTGCCTGACCTGACCACTGGTGACACGAATACCGAATCGAAATTGGAAAAACTCAGTCAACATATGGCAGAAAGGCATATAGATTTTCCCATTAACGCTCTGGGAAAAGTGACAAATTGAGGCAAATACATGCAGAGACACATCTATGTCCAACCTTCGCTCAAGAGCATACATCATTACTAAGTGAGACAATCGAATCCTTGCCCTCCCCTTAGTAACAATAGGTAGAATACATTCTACAACAATCTTGTATAGAACATGGATAAATGGACTCATGGGCTTTGCATCAAAGGTACGTTCAGATTCATGCCTATGACTTCTAAAATAGTGCAGATGAATCTGATCGATGGTGACGTCTGGAAACTCAAGAGGCTCAATAACATTGGGAAAATAGGTATTGACATTGTTTGACGCCCGACACTCTAAGAAACTGGCTAAACTCATGGCTGTGAAGGGAATGGTAACGCCGGCCACTCTTGATTGATAAATATTATTTTCTGAATCAATACAAGTCAAATTTGCATAGAACTCTTTGCATAGATCAATGTTAATGTCATGTTTGTAACGCCCGCCTTATATCTACTCTCGGGGTGGGATTACGTACAATCAATCATATAATTATTTCTTCATAAAATATAAGCAAGAGTGCAAGGACTAAGTGCTGAGCATGCTTGTCTAAACTATCAGGTGATATTTACAAGTGCTAAGCATACTAGTCAATACATGCCAATCAAATATCATGCTTGAATCATTAGAACATGGTAGGTGCATAGTAAGTTTAGTAACACATAAATTAGTGAGGTTATACATTCCATTGCAAGACTTCATGAACTCATATCCTAGAACATCATTTGAAATATTTTAACCAAGAGTTATCCTATGACATGATAGGTTCACAAACATAATCAAACAAAATCAAGTATACGAGAATTCCAAGTGTAGTCACTATCATGCAATATCAATCCTAATCACTAACATTTATTGTCAAGGAAACATAAACATGGGCATGATAAAGTAGATATAAGAATCCTTCTTTCCCGAGCCACCACCCCACACATCTTCAGCCCTCCTGCCTCTTCCTTTAGTTTAAATGTCCCTTACTTTTATCTGCAGCATAAGACAACACATAAACTAGTAAGCACAATGCTTAGTAAGGATCCTGTCCTACTCGCAAAATTCGTACGAAAGAACACAACATGTACACATAATAAATCATAAGCATGAGTTCATCATAGCATACTAAACATCAAAGTTTCTAAGCATGCAGTATAAAGTATCTTAAGCATACCCTTCACATATAATAAATGTTTTCAAAACAATTCCATAAAGGTATTACTTAAAAATATTTCAACATCATATAGGGCCCAGTTGTGTACCACATCAAGCGCGTTCCCTAATAAATTGGGGTAGCGAGCCACCAACCTACTAGAGCAGGACCCTTCCGTCCTACCGGAGCCATGACCTTCAGTTAACATGCACCCCGGATTTGTTTAACGACCCCCTTCCGAGTCGGGTACACAACTTCCAAAGTAAAATACTTATCATGTTTTTACATATATGCTAAGGAGTACTCCAAATCCACTCTCAAGGGGCACACCACTCTTCAAGGGTGCTCATGATCCCACAGGGACACACCACACAACATAAGGGGTGCTCTTGATCCCATACTTAGTGGAGTATCCTTTCAAGCATTTTATCATACACATCACATGCAATTCATAAGGGTGCCCCATGGGCTATAAGCATGCTCATACATACATCATATTTCAACCACTTAAGCATACTTTATATATGACAAGATTGGCCACATAAATCACATTCATATCATAGGAAGTGGTAGCATGCTTCATGGGTTGATTTAGTTCTTCCTAACCCTAAACCTAGGGTTTGGCCGAAAGTCAAGGGTAGGGGTAGCTTAGGTTTTTGACATCAAACATCTCATACAAGTATCACATATATATACATCATATATCATACTAAGCATAGCATACATCATGGGGTAACCAACCTTCACAAACCCTAATGTTCATGCCTTGGCCGAAAGTTCCATACTAGGGCAAATCAAGTTTTCCAATCAAGCCTTCCATCTAAACATCACATGCATATACATATCATCTTACTAAACATAAACATATCTCATAGGGTAGTTTAACCTTCACGAACCCTAACTTTAGGGTGTTGGCCGAATGGTGTAGGGTAGGGTGAATTAGGGTTTTTTTGAAATCAAACATTCACACGAGCATTTACACAAACACCTCACATACATATCATGTCACTTATTAAGCATAGATTATATCATAGGATAATCATGCAACCCTAAACCCTAATCCTTCTAGGGTTGGCCGAAAGTGTAGGGTAGGGAAAAAGTTGGGTTTTTGTAACCAAACATTTATACAAACACCTTGTCTACACTATCATATAATACACTAAACATAAAATGCATCATAGAGTAATTCAACTCTTAAATCCCTAATTTCCATGCCTTGGCCGAAACTTGTAGGGGGTGCAAAACCCTAGTTTTTGTTATCACAACTTGAAGGAAATCAACATACATATATACCCTAAGTCCCAAGGGGTCTTCTCATGTATCAAGGAGTAACCAAGGCCTTCCCTTAAGGGGTGGCCGAAACTTACATAAGGGCAAATCCCCATTTTCGAAAACCACAAGAAGAAGGAAATCATACACAACAATTACACTGCAGGCGAGGGGATACTTACATCCTTTCGCTTGAATTTCACCTTCTCTAAACCTTTAGGGTGCCCTTGGTTGAAGGAGGGGTGAGAATTTCCCTTGTTAGACTTCTCTAGAACTCTTGGCCCTAGTAGAGGGCAAGATCCTTGGATGGGGTCTTCTTCCTTCCAATTCCCTAGGGTTAGAACCCTAGGGTGTACTTTTCGAAAAAAGAAGAAGAAGGAGAGGCTCTAGGTTTCGGTTTTAAAGTGGGGAAGAAGAAGAAGAAAATGAAACTTCTTTCCCCTTCTCTTATTTATACTAATCTCATGAAAGGGCATGTCTCTTCACTTCCCTAGCTTTAACTAGGACGTTTCTTATTCCCTCAACATGAAATACTCATTGGTGCATTGGTTAAGACATGGCTAGTGCAACTAGGAGGTTCAAGGTTCGATCTTTGCTTCCTCCTTTCTATATTTTCTTTTTATCACATTTTGCACTAATCCGCATCAAAACCCATTAAACCAAGCCCATCATGACATTTCATAATAATGTTGCATGAATTCATAATATTTCATATGGAAAAATTTTGGGGTGTTACAATCCCCCATACCTTATAAAAAGTTCGTCCCAAACTTTAAAACAGTTCCGGATACTTTAATCGTATTGCCTCCTCTCGTTCCCAAGTGGCTTCTTCGAATTGTTCGTTACGCCACAGAACCTTTACTAAGGGCACTTCCTTATTCCTTAGCTTTTTGACCTCCCGATCTAGGATCTGAATAGGTCGGCATTCGGAACTTAGGTTCTCTTGGTCTTGTACTGGTTGGGGCTCTATCATTTGATTCACATCAGAGGTACATTTCTTGAGCATTGATACATGGAAGACATTGTGGATAGCCGACATTTCTGGCGGTAGCGCCAGTTCGTAGGCCACTTTGCCTACCCGTCTCAGGATCTGGTACGGTCCCACATATCGCGGACTCAGTTTCCCTCTTTTCCCAAATCTCATCACCCCTTTCATAGGGGCCACTTTAAGGAATACTGAATCCCCAACATCAAACTCTAGTGGTCTGCGTCGCTTGTCAGCATAGCTTTTCTGCCGACTCTGAGCAGTCTCTATCCTCTGGCGGATATTCTTTATAGCCTGAGTGGTTTCGTCTATAATATCCGTCTGGAGTCCCATCTCCTTCTTTTCACCACTCTCAAGCCAGCATATAGGAGATCTGCATTTCCTTCCGTATAGTGCTTCGTACGGTGCCATCCCGATAGTAGCCTGATAACTGTTGTTATAAGCAAACTCTGCCAGACTCAGGTATCGACACCAGCTTCCCTTGAAGTCCAAGGCACAAGCTCGTAACATGTCCTCTAATATCTGATTCACCCTTTCAGTCTGCCTGTCAGTCTGGGGGTGAAAGGTCATACTGAATTTCAGCTTCGTGCCAAGAGCCTTCTTCACGTGTCCCCAAAAATCTGAAGTAAATCAACCATCCCGATCAGAGATGATGGTCTTGGGAACTCCGTGTAGTCGGACAATTTCCTTGACATACAGTTGAGCCAACTGCTCCACTGAGTAGGTCATCCTGATAGACAGGAAATGGGCGGACTTGGTTAGCCTGTCCACAATAACCCATATACCATCATATCCATTCGTCGTTCTAGGCAGCCCGGAGATGAAATCTATGGAGATGTCTTCCCATTTCCATTCGGGAATCGGCAGAGGTTGCAGAACTCCTCCAGGCTTCTGGTGTTCTGCTTTGACCCTCTGGCAGGTCAAGCATATACG
>JAGFNQ010002550.1:0-105826 GCA_024364735.1 Boesenbergia rotunda | reverse complement strand
TAAGTCATGGGTAGGGTAGTTTCTTTCATGTTCCTTCAGTGCTAGAGCATAGGCAATTACCTTCCCATTTTGCATAAGCACAGCTCCGAGTCCAAGTTTGGATGCGTCGCTGTACATATCGAAACCCATATCGCTCTCTGGAAGAGTCAATATTGGAGCGCTAGTCAGCCTCCTTTTCAGTTCAGTAAAGCTCTTCTCACATTCCTCGGTCCATACATATTTCTTGTCTTTCTTTGTAAGAGCTGTCATAGGGGCTGCAATCCGAGAGAAGTTCTCTACGAATTTTCTGTAATAGCCTGCTAGCCCGAGGAAACTTCTGATTTCGCTGGCATTCTTGGGTCTGGTCCAGTTACTCACAGCTTCAATTTTAATTGGGTCCACCATTACTCCTTCCTTGGAGATAACATGTCCCAAGAATGATACTTGATCGAGCCAGAACTCGCATTTGGAAAATTTAGCATACAGTTGTTCCTTCTGAAGAATCTGTAGTACTATACTCAGGTGCTCAGCATGTTCTTCGGGAGTTCTCGAATATATAAGGATATCGTCGATAAAGACGATCACAAATCTGTCGAGGAATGCCGAGAATACCCGATTCATTAAGTCCATAAACATAGCTGGCGCATTGGTAACTCCAAATGGCATAACTACGAACTCATAATGTCCGTATCTGGTTCGGAAAGCCGTCTTCGGTATATCCTCCTTTTTCACCCTGACTTGGTGATAACCAGATCTCAGGTCAATCTTAGAGAAAACCGTGGCTCCCTTCAATTGATCGAACAGGTCATCTATCCTGGGTAGAGGGTACCTGTTCTTGATAGTCACGTTGTTCAGCGCCCGATAGTCGATACACATTCGCATCGACCCATCCTTCTTTTTCACGAACAGTACGGGAGCTCCCCAGGGAGAATGACTAGGGCGGATGAGTCCCTTGTCAAGTAGCTCCTGTAACTGTCCCTGTAATTCTTTTAATTCCGTCGGCGCCATACGGTACGGTGCTTTGGAAATGGGGTTAGTACCAGGAATCAATTCAATTACAAATTCTATATCCCTTTCAGGTGCTAACCCTGGTAAGTCATCGGGAAATACCTCTGGGTAATTGCATACAATTTTGACATCTTCTAGCTTCGTTCCTCTGTAGGACTGGTATCAACCACATGAGCTAGAAACCCAGAGCATCCATTTTCTAACATCTTCCTCGCTTTTAGAGCCGATAGGAATTTGCTTGTCCTCTTCTTCAGCTCTCCATTAAATTCAAATAGAATTCCTACCTCAGGTCGGAAGATAACCATTCGTTTACGGCACTCGATAGAGGCGCCGTATTTGTTTAAGAAATCCATGCCCAATATCACATCATAATCTGGCATATCAAGCACTATCAGGTCGCAGTAGAGTTCCCTATCTGCGATTCTGATTGGTGCAGCACGTAGCATTTGGGTAGAGGGCATCACCTCACCCGAGGGCAGTGTTGTCAAAAAGTTGCAGTCTAAATCTTGCAGTGACATATCATTTCTTTTGGCATAATGCATAGAGATAAACGAATGTGTTGCCCCAGTGTCAAATAAAGCAGTAGCATACTGACTGCAAATAAATATCTGACCTGTGACAACGGTGGAGGCAGTCGCCACGTCTTCTTTCGTAAGAGAGAAAACCCTGGCGTTCGTCGTGGCAAGCGGGGCCTCTAATCTCCCCTGGCATATATGAGTACCATCAATAGCTGCCTGCATCTGGTGTAACTGGGGATGAGCACCTTTGTTTTGGGCATGCTGCGGCTGAGGTGCTTTGGCTACAGTAGGACACTCTCTGGCCATGTGTCCTTCCTTTCCGCAGGTGTAGCATCTCCTGGCGCCTAAGAGGCATGTCCCGAGGTGCATCTTCCCACAAGTGGCACATGTGGGATATTTAGGCTTCTTGCCTCCTGTACCACTGGCAGATTTATCCCATGGCTTCCTCTTTCCGTTGTAGTTCTTTTTCCAGTGGGGGTTGCTATTCTGAGGTTTCTGACCTCCCGACTGACTCTGACTCTTGCTGGAGGTCAGTGGTTGGCTCTGCTGGTTAATATTCTTTAGATAATGCTCGGTAATAAGGGCGCTGCTGAACAGCTCCTCTGCAGTCTGGGGCCTATTAACGCCGCCGGCTACATTCAGAGCTATCTCGGGCCTGAGCATCTTGAGCATTAATCTGACCCTTTCCTTCTCTGTACTGACCAGCTCCGGACATAATCGTGCCAGTCAGTTGAATTGCTTAACGGCATCGTTGACTGAGAGATTTCCCTGCCGGAATTCAGTGAACTCATCAAAGTGCCTATTTGTGACTCGCATATTAAAGAATTCCTCCAGAAATTCGGACTCGAAGTCCTTCCACTTCATTTGGTCCACTGACCTTCTAGCTTTTACCCGTTCCCACCACATCCTGGCGTCGCCAGTGAGGCAGAACGAGACACATTTAATTTTCTCATGCTCGGGCCAGTCTAATAATTCCACTGTGCTCTCAACTGTCTTGAGCCAGGCCTGGGCGTCCCAGAGCTCGCAGGTGCCAGAGAACTTTTCCAGCTTCAGTCTCTGCCACTGAATCAGATAGGCCTCCTGTCGGACTCCTCGGGCCGGAGTGTCCGGGGGTGCCTGTGCAGTTGGAGGCTCAGTAGGTATCACATTCTGACTTCCCTGCGGGTTGTAGTGTTCCCCTGCTGGGTCATCAGAGTGTTTATTATCTGCTGTTGTTCAGTGACCTGACGCTGCAGATCTGTGATCACTTGCATCATATTAGGTGGGGGTGCTGTCTCATTACCCCGATTGCTACGTCCTCTAGCCATATCTATCATACAGGTGATAAATGACTACATAAGAATTATCACTACTTTCACTTGTTATGCAAGTATTAATCATCTCCATATAATCATTACTGTACATGAAATAAGTAAAGCGAGGTTAGGATCTCTTACTTGGAAGCGGCAAGATGGAGCTTGATGTGTGTGTAGTGGAGGGGAAATCTGCTCTGATACCAACCTGTAACGCCCGCCCTTATATCTACTCTCGGGGCGGGGTTACGTACAATCAATCATATAATTATTTCTTCATAAAATATAAGCAAGAGTGCAAGGACTAAGTGCTGAGTATGCTTGTCTAAACTATCAGGTGATATTTACAAGTGCTAAGCATACTAGTCAATACATGCCAATCAAATATCATACTTGAATCATTAGAACATGGTAGGTGCTTAGTAAGTTTAGTAACACATAAATTAGTGAGGTTATACATTCCATTGCAAGACTTCATGAACTCATATCCTAGAACATCATTTGAAATATTTTAACCAAGAGTTATCCTATGACATGATAGGTTCACAAACATAATCAAACAAAATCAAGTATACGAGAATTCCAAGTGTAGTCACTATCATGCAATATCAATCCTAATCACTAACATTTATTGTCAAGGAAACATAAACATGGGCATGATAAAGTAGATATAAGAATCCTTCTTTCCCGAGCCACCACCCCACACATCTTCAGTCCTCCTGCCTCTTCCTTTAGTTTAAGTGTCCCTTACTTTTATCTGCAGCATAAGACAACACATAAACTAGTAAGCACAATGCTTAGTAAGGATCCTGTCCTACTCGCAAAATCCGCACGAAAGAACACAACATGTACACATAATAAATCATAAGCATGAGTTCATCATAGCATACTAAACATCAAAGTTTCTAAGCATGCAGTATAAAGTATCTTAAGCATACCCTTCACATATAATAAATGTTTTCAAAACAATTCCATAAAGGTATTACTTAAAAATATTTCAACATCATATAGGGCCCAGTTGTGTACCACATCAAGCGCGTTCCCTAATAAATTGGGGTAGCGAGCTACCAACCTACTAGAGCAGGACCCTTCCGTCCTACCGGAGCCATGACCTTCAGTTAACATGCACCCCGGATTTGTTTAACGACCCCCTTCCGAGTCGGGTACACAACTTCCAAAGTAAAATACTTATCATGCTTTTACATATATGCTAAGGAGTACTCCAAATCCACTCTCAAGGGACACACTACTCTTCAAGGGTGCTCATGATCCCACAGGGACACACCACACAACATAAGGGGTGCTCTTGATCCCATACTTAGTGGAGTATCCTTTCAAGCATTTTATCATACACATCACATGCAATTCATAAGGGTGCCCCATGGGCTATAAGCATGCTCATACATACATCATATTTCAACCACTTAAGCATACTTTATATATGACAAGATTGGCCACATAAATCACATTCATATCATAGGAAGTGGTAGCATGCTTCATGGGTTGATTTAGTTCTTCCTAACCCTAAACCTAGGGTTTGGCCGAAAGTCAAGGGTAGGGGTAGCTTAGGTTTTTGACATCAAACATCCCATACAAGTATCACATATATATACATCATGTATCATACTAAGCATAGCATACATCATGGGGTAACCAACCTTCACAAACCCTAATGTTCATGCCTTGGCCGAAAGTTCCATACTAGGGCAAATCAAGTTTTCCAATCAAGCCTTCCATCTAAACATCACATGCATATACATATCATCTTATTAAACATAAACATATCTCATAGGGTAGTTTAACCTTCACGAACCCTAACTTTAGGGTGTTGGCCGAATGGTGTAGGGTAGGGGGAATTAAGGTTTTTTTGAAATCAAACATTCACACGAGCATTTACACAAACACCTCACATACATATCATGCCACTTATTAAGCATAGATTACATCATAGGATAATCATGCAACCCTAAACCCTAATCCTTCTAGGGTTGGCCGAAAGTGTAGGGTAGGGAAAAAGTTGGGTTTTTGTAACCAAACATTTATACAAACACCTTGTCTACACTATCATATAATACACTAAACATAAAATGCATCATAGAGTAATTGAACTCTTAAATCCCTAATTTCCATGCCTTGGCCGAAACTTGTAGCGGGTGCAAACCCTAGTTTTTGTTATCACAACTTGAAGGAAATCAACATATATATATACCCTAAGTCCCAAGGGGTCTTCTCATGTATCAAGGAGTAACCAAGGCCTTCCCTTAAGGGGTGGCCGAAACTTACATAAGGGCAAATCCCCATTTTCGAAAACCACAAGAAGAAGGAAATTATACACAACAATTACACTGCAGGCGAGGGGATACTTACATCCTTTCGCTTGAATTTCACCTTCTCTAAACCTTTAGGGTACCCTTGGTTGAAGGAGGGGTGAGAATTTCCCTTGTTAGACTTCTCTAGAACTCTTGGCCCTAGTAGAGGGCAAGATCCTTGGATGGGGTCTTCTTCCTTCCAATTCCCTAGGGTTAGAACCCTAGGGTGTACTTTTCGAAAAATGAAGAAGAAGGAGAGGCTCTAGGTTTCGGTTTTGAAGTGGGGAAGAAGAAGAAGAAAATGAAACTTCTTTCCCCTTCTCTTATTTATACTAATCTCATGAAAGGGCATGTCTCTTCACTTCCCTAGCTTTAACTAGGACGTTTCTTATTCCCTCAACATGAAATACTCATTGGTGCATTGGTTAAGACATGGCTAGTGCAACTAGGAGGTTCAAGGTTCGATCCTTGCTTCCTCCTTTCTATATTTTCTTTTTATCACATTTTGCACTAATCCGCATCAAAGCCCATTAAACCATGCCCATCATGACATTTCATAATAATGTTGCATGAATTCATAATATATCATATGGGAAAATTTTGGGGTGTTACAATGTTGACAGTATACCAATTGTTCTATGCCAAAGTGAGTCACCATCTCAATAATTTATGGTGTGTTCTCTTGGAAATAGGCTTTGTTTAGATATCAACAATGCAATGGAACAAACTCATTCTCCTCAAACCTCTTTTTACACTCTAAGCTCCTAAATATTGCCTCTTCTAGAGCTTGTGGACCTGGACGGGATGAACCATCACCCCTAGATCTCTTAGACACAACCCTAATATACCAAACACATGCATGCATACCAAGATAACCCCCCAAAAGAGAAAATACCAAAGAAAACATACACAAAACAGCATATTAGCATTAATACAAAGTTTAAATGAAGAAATAAACCTTAAATCATTATACCTCTTTGCTAATCTTTTCATGTTATTGGTTTTGAGAAAATGGCTTGAGATGAGGGGTTTTCCACCAACCCTAGAGGTAGATCGGGGTTAGAGGAGGATTCAGAGAGGGATTTTAGGGCTTGGAAGGGCCTAAGGACGAAGGAGGAACGTGGGAGAGGAGATGAATGCCGGGAAAATTGATAAAACCCTAGAGTTTGGCTCCCCCCAGCGCGCCCTTTTCTTTTATAAAACCCGCGTACCAGTCGAATGCTCTTGGGGCAGTCGACTGGGTCAGGGTGTAATTACATACTGTGGGTTTTCCCAGTCGACTGGCCTCCAGCCAGTCGACTGGTATCTGATATTCTGAATTTCAGATTTCCAATTCAAACTTTAGAAATGTCTAACTAATTCCATAAATTCCCAAAAATTATGAAATTCCATGGATGAATTTGTGGATCCTAAGTCTATTTGGGAAAAATATAATTTTAATCAAAATTATAACGAATTCCAAGATTGGCACAAGCTTCAAGTTTCTTTAAATTGTATCATGAAACCTTTCCAAAAGTTCTAATTTTAACCTCACCTTGATGCTCCTTCCCATACTCATTCATAATCCATTCTTAGCATTAATTTATATGGTATTTTGGCATTAAAACCAATTTCTCAATTAAAATCCTAATTTCTTCCTTTTTCACCATAATTCTCCCTTTAGTGTGTCAATTCTCTAGGATTAAAACTAACCTTAGCCTTTTAAACCTCTTGGCACACCCTATAGTCCTCTTCAATCTCCTAGAAGGAAACCACTTGAGATCCATTGACCATGGAACCCATTTTGGCTTCTAGAGCTCTCCCTTGAGCTCCTAGCCCTAGTTACTTCCCTAGGTAACTCTTCTACAAAGGCAAGACCACACCGGTGCTCCTCCGGTGCCTCTTGACCTTCCACTATCACTCTCTTGACCCTATAGACTTTTTCTTAGTTAATTTCTTTTCTTTTCCTCCAAATGGTTTTTCTTTGCCATTTTTGACTTTTTCTCTACCATAGTTATAAGGCATCCTTGAATACGACATTCTATCAGTATTAGCCCTCCTAGGGTAGTATCCTAGACCCGACCTATCACCCCTATGATTTTGGTCCTTTGATATCATAATCTCTTGGACCCTTGAATGCTTCTACCTAGGTTTCTTTCTAACTTATCAAGTTTTGCTCTTAAAACATGATTTTCCTTTTCTAACTTCCTAACCTTAGGATCACTAGACCTAATTTGATCATTTCTAGGTCTACTTATTTGTCTAAGCATATTTCCCCCTCTCTTAGAGTTTATGCCTTGGTCCTTAGCTCTCGAATTTCTAGATTTATCATAAAACATAGAATTTTTGGTATTTTGGCACACAAAAGTGTTTCTATTCCTATCATAATATTTAAAACCAAAAACACGCATGGGCAAGCAATTATTATTAAGTCTATCATTCGTACAGACATTTTGAGTATCCATGGAAGAATTTGAAGCATGAGTAGAGTTAGAGGGTACCTTCCTTACCCTTGGTGCTCCCCCTTGATGAGTGCTCCTCTTTCTTTCTTCTTTCTCCCATTTCCTAAGGTGCTCCATCTTCTTGAGCTCTCCACTTCTTGGACATTTTGTATGGTAATGCCCAAGCTCCCCGCATGTGAAGCATCGAATTCTCCTTCTTTTGTTTTGAGCTTCCTCATTCCTACAACCCACATTAGATTTAAATTGAATGTATTTGGGCTTAGAAATTACCTTTTTTTTTACCTAGTGGGCACTTATCCTTGTAGTGCCCCTTTTTATTGCACCCAAAGCATATGATATGCTCTTTTGACTTGACTTTGGTGGAGTTTGAAGCCTTTTCTTGCTCTTGTGTGGATGAGGGTCTCTCCTCCCCCTCAACCCTTGCTGTTGATACTTCTTCTTCTTCTTCGGATGAGGTGAATCCTTTTTCACTCAATTCCTCCACTTTACTTGATAATGTTGATAATTCTTTTTCCCTTTGATCTTTTTGGACACTTGAGCTTATTTCTTCGGGCTCCTCTACTCCTTGAGTTTGTGTAGGGTTCTCATGACACTTTTCCAATTTATTCCACAACTCATATGCATTTTTATAATTTCCTACATCACTCAAAATATTAGTAGGCAAAATATTGACCAAAATATTGATTACCTACTCATTGGCCCTCGCTTGTTCTTGTTGCTCCTTGGTCCAATACCTAGGCCGGAGCTTCTTTCCATGCTTGTCCTTAGGAGTCTCAAATGGTTCCTCTAGCACCATTACGCACTCCCAATCCATGCCGAGCCACATCTTCATCCTAGCTCTCCAATAATCAAAATCTTCATGCTCGTATGGTGGTGGTGAGTTCATATCTCATCGTTCCTCTAGCTTTGCTATACTCCCTTGGCGGTTATTCCAATCAAGAGCGGTCCTAGCTCTGATACCAACTGATGGATCGTTTTCTGTGTGCTAGAGGGGGGTGAATAGCACTTTTTCGTTTTGAATCTCTTCACCTATGTTGTTAGTTGCACAGCGGAAATAATAATATTAAAAGTAAATATGAATACAATGCTAACAACATGATTTACTTGGTATCCACCCCGGACGGGTGACTAATCCAAGAATCCTTCGGTAGATCAACCCCCGGATAACCTCCGGCTAAATCTGTCGCTCCTTGTGGGTGGAGAAACCTCGCCACAACACTTCGACGCTCTCTGATCACAATAGACTACTAACTCACTTTACCCAAGCGAGTTTCGTCAAGCAAGATAGTAGGAAACGAGCCCCTTTAAATAGGGCTCGAATCTGAAACAGTCGCTACCAGTCGACTGCCCCTGGGGTAGTCGACTGGTCCCACTCAGATTCGACCGTTACAGTACAACGTTCGAATCTGCCAACCTGTTTCAGCCTATACCAGTCGACTGGCACACACCTAAGCCTAGGGTTTCACTCCTGAGTACAAGTCGCTCCACACTCAAACCCTCCTAGCTTAGCTCCTGAGTACAAACACTCATACTCAGACCCTCACAACTCAGTTGACTCTTCACCAACAGCCTTGACTGTTGCCTTCACGCCCTCTTCATCTTCGGCGCTCGTCCCTCGGATGCGCACGCAAGCCTCTAGCTTGCCTCCATGCCACCCTTCACGTACGCCTCGAAGTCCGCGTCCCTCTTCTCATCATCTCTGCTATCCAATGGTCTCTCAGATGCACACGCAAGCCTCCAGCTTGCCTCCATGCCATCCTTCACCTGAAGACATCAACCAAGTCATGTGTACCTGTACACCTACACACTCATGTACACATATGAGAACAACACACATCCTAACTTAACCATATTGCCCATATATCAAAATATCATGATCCTCCAGATCATCTCAGGGCCGATTGCCCCAATAGAATCATATCACGAGGAACATGTCAGATTAGCACTGATGGTCACTCACCAAGAATAAAGCATCGATGAAGGGGAAGTCACGTAAAAGGAAGCAACAATGAAGGAGGAGCCTCCGAATTCGAAAATGACTTAGTAAGTGAGGTATGTTTACTTCCTCTAGATCAACACTATTTCGGCATTAAGAAAATGATGAAATCGTTTTGTAAATTAAAATTCAAGAATATAGATTTGAAAAAGAAATTAGCATCTGAATGTCCAATAGATATGTACGATAAATTGAAATATGAAAATGAAAAACTAAAGAAAGAAATTGAAATTTTGAAAAATTATGCATGCTCTAAGTCTCCTAATTCTAAAATTGATATACTAGAGGACTAAATTGGTATTTATAGTTTCATAGGGGTCTAATTGTAAAAATCTCTAAAACTTATATTCCACCTAAATTTTTTATTAATCATGTTGGAAAGAACCTATATTGGGTCCTAAAACCTGTACTAAATTGTTAGATTTTATTTATTACTTGTTTGTCAATATTTTTTTGTAATTAATGCTTTATGCTTTTAGGATATAATTATTGTAGAAAAATTAATTTAATATTTTTTTGATAATAGAGTCTGTTATAAGCTATCCACAAATCTTTTTTGAAATTTTTAACAATTAAACAGATTTATTATGATTTTTCATTCGAAAGCATATTTTATATTTTAAAAATATTTAAAAAATTAATTTCTCTGAATTCGATTTTTCAGGATTTATGAATTATTTTTCAAGCATTGAGAAAAAATTTCAAATTTATTTGAAGTTGAAATCAAATTTTAAAATTATCTATTTTAAATTTATCAACTCGAAATTCAAAATTATTTTCATAAAGTTAGAAAATTGATTTCACTTTGACAATTTTTACATAGATGAGTATGCTAAAATTCTAACTTGGATAAAAATTTTAGTAATTTTTCAGTAACAATAAATTATTATAAATTATTTTTCAAAATTGAAATTTAAATTTTAAAAATAATTTTCGACTAAAATTTTAAAAACTGAATTTTCTGGAAACTAACTATCAGATTTGACATATACTTATAAAATTTCAAATATTTTGGATGTTCAAATAATTTTCTATAAATTTTTATAAATCTTTATCATTAGTGTTAAACTTATCCTTAATATGTTTAAATTTTTATATGATCAAAGGGGGAGAAATAGGATTATGTTAAGGGGGAGACTCAATTACAAATTTTTTTTACACATATTTATTCTTTTATCCTAACTTAATTCGGGTTAATGCACATAAAAAAAGGGAAGATTATAAGTATCCTAAGTGAGTTTTGATGTGGTCAACTAAGTCAAGTTAGGTCTTGTTGTGTTTTGTCTTTGTGTCAAGTTAGGTCGTTGTGATCTACTAATGTTTGGTGCGATTACGATTTGCCGCTATATCTTGGGAAATAGACGACCCGAGAGAACCTCAAGGCACATCCTAAGGTGGAGCAAATCTGTTTCAAGAAAACTATGTTGAGCACAAGCCTAGGCATCTCACTCGTCTTCTAACTCTAGACTCAGCAGCTCTGCTTCTCGGCTTGGCAACTCTGCTTTCAGACTTGGCGATATGAAGCAGTCATCTTCCAAACAACCTAGTAGCTCGGCCTGACTTTCAAGGCCGACAGTTTGAGATTATCTTCTCGGGTCATCTCGACAGATACGTTGAAATTGATTTTGTGTAATTTTAATTTATCTAAACTTCTCCTCTATCTCCGGTAATAGATTTTCCAACACAAAGCGATCTAGTGGCTCTCTGAAATCAATAGACGTGAAAGGGGTTGATGAAGAAGGCCCGAGAATAAGAGTTGTGACATCAAAGATTCCAAAGCGGAAAGAGGGCAATGGATGGAGGTGCAAAGTGAGGGATAAAGATCGGACATGCATGAAAAACATGGTTATTGATTGAGCAGAGTGAGGAGGAGAGGAGTGTTGAATGAGATGAGTATAAGTTGTATAAACAAGAGTTAAAAAGAAAAGAAGGATAGTTCAGTTCTAACCAATTTGATTTGTTCGGTTTGGTTTTTACCAAAGTGACCTGGTGGCTTTCCGGAATCAGTGAACATGAAAGGGGCTGAAGAAAAAGGCTCGGGAATAGGAGTCAACAACATCAAAGATTACAAAGCGGCAAAGAGGGTGATGGATGGAGGTGCCTATGGAGTGTGTGATAAAGATTGGGCAGGGTGGAGAGGGGTGCTGAATGAGATGAGCATAGGGAGGAGTATAAATAAGAATTATAAAAGAAAAGAATGTTAGTTCAGTTTTAATAAATTTGACTCAGTCGGTTTGATTTTAACGAACTCACCCTTATCGATGATGATTTCCAAGCAATCCAGTGGCTCTCAAACATCATTGGACATGAAAGGGGCTGATGATGAAGGCTTGAGAATAAGAGTCGATGACATCAAATATTCCAAATCGGCAACGTAGTGCATGATAAAGATTGGATAGGCATGGAAGAAATGGTAATTTCGACTCTAAAAACTTAATACTAAAGATTTAGGGCCTTGAACTTCAATCAAGAATTCAACTCTACCAATTAAAACATAAATCTTAAAATCCTCGATTTTTATTTTTTTTTGAAAGATAAATATATATTATCAAAATATACGAAACATACATGCATCCTCGTATAACTGCTCATTTATAATGAAGTTTTTTTTTAAAAAAATGGAGTGTTAATCCTGGAACGCTAGACTTTTGAACTGTCCGTCGCGAATGTTTTCCGATTTACCATGACAGTCGGTGGAAAACTTTTGTAAGGCCGGGTCGATTGCCTGAGATTCGACGTTATCCAACCTCGTTAATCATTTTTTATATATATGAAATATCTGAGTAGATATCTGAGGTATATAAAACCATATATATATTTGTACCCTCATGGATACTAACCCTCAAATGAATACTGGTAGCTCATAGTCAAACGATCACCATCCAACATGTCATTGTATCACATTCTACTAGGGTCATGAAAGTGGCTCCATCCCCCTCATGCAACTGATGAAGCCTCCTCTGATGGTGTATGTTGCCGCTAGCTGAACCTCTGATAGCACAGGTTTGCCAATGCAGGGACGTCAGGTATCCATCCGTCTGGATAAAATGTGCTCCTTAGAATCCGCGATTTTCAATCACAGGTTTGAATGTTACCCATCGAATCTTGAATCTCCTTCTCAATCTTCAAGATTAATCATATTTTCAAATCTTTAATTTTGATTTTTTTTAATCTTGAATCCAATCCATATTGATGAGTCTCATACCATTCATCTTAGTTTGGACGTTGAAGTACGAATTCGGATGCTTAACTGGAGTTTGAATCCTCGTTTTTGCCATAAAAACTGAATATATATCATTGTCAAATCATGAGTTCTCAAGTCCTTAATTTTGAACTTCCACCTCGAATTCTAACCCCGAACGTTGTTCTACACTCCTACTTGAATCTCAAAGGTATAGCCCCGAACTCGAGTGTAGTGACTGAATCATTATTCGTCTTCCTCAATATCGATCTTCAATTTCAATTAGAATCTCTCTATTGATTTTCTTAAATCCCAAGCTTTGATCTGAAATCTCGAATCTGTATCAGTTCCTTGATTTTTGAAATCTCTTTCTAGAGTCTTTAATTTTGAATTTCGATCTTGTATTCAATTATTTCTATTGAATATCGAAACTTGTTTCTCAATCTCGACCTCTAATTACACATTTTTCACTTATTTTCGACTTCAAAAAACTTGATACTGAATCTTTTGAGTCTCAAACTTCGATCAAGAATTGGAATATGTCAGTTAAATGATAAATCGTAGAATCATCAATTTTCAATCTTAGTTTTCAATGTAATCGTTGAATCACTTTCAGCCACTTTTGATCTATTTCAACTTTTATCCCTGGCGTATTTGATCATCCTTTACCTATTTAAATTTCTTCAGCTACCAAATATCTAATCTCGTTTGACTTATTTGAAATTTATTAATTGTTAACACCCATTAAATTTGTTCTTTGCCAATATCTATTGTACTTCTCCGTATTAAATTATACTCTAGGTTATGTGGTTATGGTATAGTGGTAGGATAATTAGTCGCTATCTTAGACATCCATGATTCAATCCCTAGCTACGACGTATTTTGTAAGAATTTTTCCTCCAAATAAACATGAAACCTGGGTCGATTTATCCTGGTGGCCGATGGAAAATTTCTATGGGATCAAACAAGTCATCCCAGATTCATTTGCTACCTGATCCAAAATTTATTTTTCCTTATCAAATTCTACTCTACTTCTCTAATTGCTAAGTATTTAATCAACTTTGATTTGCTTGGCAAACCACAGTAACCTAACTTAAATCCTTGAAAACTACTTGATTGATCTCATTCGGGTATAATTGCACCAACAATCTCCCAACACCACTTGGTTGAGCTCAACTATTGAGGCACAATTAGACTACCATAAATTTACTAATAGGACATCTTGAAAACTTCCATGACCAATTACTATGGGGAATGGTTTACCAACCACTTGACACTGTTAGTAGCATGAGATATCGTAGATGATAGAAGGATCAAAGAAATTTTGGTAATTTATCAAAAAGCGCATTCAAGAATTGATATTTACTAAAAGGTATCCCATGATTTCATTTTCACCAAAGGAGGCACTAATTTTAGTGAACTTTCTCTTTTACCCCTCCTGCTATGTACTGTCTTTCTCTTTCTCTCTCAGCAACAAATTCCGAGACGTCTGCACGTGATGTTTCATACTTTTATTTTAAAATAATATATTATAAATCGGTGCTAAACTAAAAAATGTAAAATAAAATCGAAAAAATATTTTAGTTAAAAAATATCTCATCTAACTTATTTAAAAATATAAATAAATGATTTTTATATTTAGTTAATAGAAATTAATATATTAAATAATATTTAATAAATATATTAATGTAAAAAAATTGGAAAAAAAGAAAAAATTTTAAAAAAAGAGCGTGGGCCTGAAATATTTTATTTCAGGCCCACGTTGGGCCTGAAATCTTTTGATTCAGGCTCAACGTGGACTCAAATTTTTTTTCTATTTTAAAAATATATTAATATATAAAAAAATGTATCAAAACACTTAATTTCAGATTCAAACGCAGGGCCTGAAGTCATCCTAGGAGGGTCTGAAGTCAAATAACTTCAGATACTATAAATAATTAATTTAATAAATAATAATTAAATATAAAAAATATTTTTAAAATTAAAAAAATTTTAATACCCTTGAGGCCTGAAGTCATCAGACTTCAGGCCAAAGGAGGGCCTGAAGTCTGATTACTTCATGCCCTCCATAATTAAATATAAAAAAATATAAAAAAAATTTATAAAAAGGTATAATATATAATTATATATTATTTATAATTTTTATAAAAAAGTATAATATATAATTACATAATAATAAAATGTTATTATAATGAAATCTAAATATGGGAGGTCCATCAGTGGGTTTTGGTCAAAACCCACTGATATTTCTAAACTACTCCTATTTCATTGGTGATATCTAATATATAGATGTTTGGATACCTAAAACATCATCTCCTACCTCTACCCTCTCTATTCATATGGAGTTTTCAGAAATCCAGATATGATAGGTCCATCAGTGAGTTTTGGTCAAAACTCACTAATATTTCTAAACTACTCTTTTTGCATTAGTGATATCTAATATATAGATGGTTGGACACCTAAAACATCATCTCCTACCTCTACCCTCTCTATTCATATGGAGTTTTCAGAAATCCAGATATGGGAGGTCCATCAGTGAGTTTTGATCAACAAACTCACTGATATTTCTAAACTACTCCTATTACATTAGTGATATCTAATATATAGATGGTTGGACACCTAAAACATCATCTCCTACCTCTACCCTCTCTATTCATATGGTGTTTTCAGAAATCCTGATATGGGAGGTCCATCAGTGAGTTTTGGTCAAAACTCACTGATATTTCTAAACAACTCCTATTTCATTGGTGATATCTAATATATAGATGTTTGGACACCTAAAACATCATCTCCTACCTCTACCCTCTCTATTCATATGGAGTTTTCAGAAATCCAGATATGGGAGGTCCATCAGTGAGTTTTGGTCAAAACTCACTGATATTTCTAAACTACTCCTATTTCATTGGTGATATCTAATATATAGATGTTTGGACACCTAAAACATCATCTCCTACCTCTACCCTCTCTATTCATATGGAGTTTTCATAAATCCAGATATGGGAGGTCCATCAGTGGGTTTTGTTCAAAACCCACTGATAGACCTCCCATATCAGTGAGTTTTGGTCAAAATTCACTGATGGACCTACCATATATAGATTTCTGAAAACTCCATATGAATAGAGAGGGTAGAGGTAGGAGATGATGTTTTAGGTGTCCAAACATCTATATATTAGATATCACCAATGAAATAGGAGTAGTTTAGAAATATCAGTGAGTTTTGACTAAAACTCACTGATGGACCTCCCATATCTGGATTTCTAAAAACTCCATATGAATAAAGAGGGTAGAGGTAGGAGATGATGTTTTAGGTGTCCAAACATCTATATATTAGACATCACCAATGAAATATGAGTAGTTTAGAAATATCAGTGAGTTTTGTTCAAAACTCACTGATGGACGTCCTATATCTGGATTTCTGAAAACTCCATATGAATAGAGAGGGTAGAGGTAGGAGATGATGTTTTAGGTGTCCAACCATCTATATATTAGATATCACTAATGCAATAGGAGTAGTTTAGAAATATCAGTGGGTTTTGATCAAAACTAACTGATGGACTTATCATATCTGGATTTCTGAAAATTCCATATGAATAGAGAGGGTAGAGGTAGGAGATGATGTTTTAGGTGTCCAAACATCTATATATTAGATATCACCAATAAAATAGGAGTAGTTTAGAAATATCAGTGGGTTTTGACCAAAACCCACTGATGGATCTGCCATATCTAGATTTTATTATAATAACATTTTATTATTATGTAATTATATATTATACTTTTTTATAAAAATTATAAATAATATATAATTATATATTATACCTTTTTATAATTTTTTTTTATATTTAATTATGGAGGGCCTGAAGTCATCAGACTTCAGGCCCTCCTTAGGCCTGAAGTCTGATGACTTCAGGCCCCAAGGGTATTGAAATTTTTTTAATTTTAAAAATATTTTTATATTTAATTATTATTTATTAAATTAATTATTTATAGGATCTGAAGTTATTTGACTTCAGACCCTCCTGGGATGACTTCAGACCCTGCGTTTGAATTTGAAATTAAGTGTTTTGATACGTTTTTTTATATATTAATATATTTTTAAAATAGAAAAAAATTTGAGTCCACATCGGGCCTGAATTAAAAGATTTCAAATCCAACGTGAGCATGAAATAAAAAATTTTTTGTCCACGCTAGGCCTGAAATAAAATATTTCAGGCCCAGCGTGGGCCTGAAATCAATAGATTTCATGCCCACGCTTTTTTTTAATTTTTTCTTTTTTTTTTAAATTTTTTTACATTAATATATTTATTAAATATTATTTAATATATTAATTTCTATTAACTAAATATAAAAATCATTTATTTATATTTTTAAATAAGTTAGATGTGATATTTTTCTTTTTTTTCAATTTTTTTTACATTAATATATTTATTAAATATTATTTAATATATTAATTTCTATTAACTAAATATAAAAATCATTTATTTATATTTTTAAATAAGTTAGATGTGATATTTTTAGCTGAAATATTTTTCGATTTTACCTTATATTTTTTAGTTTAGCGTCGATTCCATAATATATTATTTTAAAATAAAAGTCTGAAACATCACGTGCAGACATCTCGGAATTTGTTGCTGAGAGAGAAAGAGAAAGACAGTACATAGCAGGAGGGGTAAAAGAGGAAGTTCACTAAAATTAGTGCGCCTTTTGGTGAAAATGAAACTATGAGATGTCTTTTAATAAATATTAATTCTTAGATGCGTTCTTTGGTAAATTGCCGAAGAAATTTTAGTGATGACGAAGAGAAATGGGTCATTAATGAAGGTTTGGAAAGTAATTTTGACTGTAAGGCTCATTCAAAAAAAAATTGAATAGGTAACCGCCGAACTTGAACTTGAACTTGAGATGGCAACGGAAGTTTTCTTAGCAATATTCAAGTTAATTTTGAAAAATAATTTTGACCATAAAAAAAATATTAACAACGTTAGATAATATCGAATTTTAAATAATTGGCCAGTCTATTAGAAGTTTCTTATTGACTGTCAGAATAAATTGAAAAATATTCACGATGAACAGTCCAGATGTACAGCATCTCAGAATTCGTGTTCCATTTGAAAGAAAAATTCTTGTAAAATACATCGTAGTTGAGGATCAAACCGTCAATATCTAAAATGATAACTAATCGTCTTTTCGCCGCACGATAGTCCTTAAGGAAATTTTGACTATAAGGCTTATTGATCACCTTACACAGTTTGAATAATCTTACAAATTAAGTAGAGACTAATAAATAGAGTGTAATCGAGCCGATCTTAGCTATATTCAAGTTAATTTATTTACTCATCCAACTTGTTTATTAAAAATTTTATTGAGCTCATGTAGAATTTAAACTTTTTAACAATATGATTAGCTTATAAATTAATTAAATATTTATTTAATTTATAAAATTTATATTATTTTTTAATATATTATAAATAATTTTAAATTATAAAAAAAATATAAATTGCATACATTTACATAAAAATTTAAATATTATAATTGGATTATATTTAAATTAATAAATAAATTTATTTATAAATTATTTACTAGTGTTTAAATTTATTTATTTATTTATTATATATATTATTAAATAAATATAAATAAATTTTACTAAGAGGAACACTTTTGAGTTTCTTCATAATGTCTAATTAATTTATAAGGCTATTGATAAATTGCCAAAAAGACTTACGACATATAATTATTACTTGGGTAAAGTGGATGGGTAAATAGTTATTATCTTATGTATTTTTAGTTCGATATTTAATTACGATAAATTTAAAAAAAAATTATAAAATAAAATTAATCATGTTAAATTCGTTTGTTATCTAATTTAATATTTTTACCCGGGCAAAAGTCAAAAAGTACCCTTATTTTTTGAAATCATGGGACGTGTCTTACTTTGAATTTTGTTCTTAATCAAAGTACATCCCACCCCACTAAGATACGTATCCAACTATTTTTTATTACACTATTATTATTATTATTATTATTATTATTATTATTATTATTATTATTATTATTATTATCACCCACTTATATTTCCAACTCCGATGCGAACTTTAACAGTGGTTATACCATTGTAACCGTTACAATAGGATTCAACCTTATTCGTCTACCATTCATGATAACTACTGTCATTCATGATTTAAATAAAAATATAAATGGGATATGAAGGGGAGTTGAGTGATTATATATAGATTGACGGTGAGATAGAGCATCATTTTGAAGAAAAAAATCAAAATAAAACACTCCTATAATAATTTTAAAAAATAAAATATGTCGGTCCGAAAACTTAGAGATCTAGATGATCAATCAAAAAAAAATACATCCTTTTGATTTTATTTTTGTCCTTGCTATTTTATACATTGGCTATAACTAGACCTGAAATTCCAAATAGATAGTGGCAGTTTATCGTATGCAAGTCATCCGATGCGGCAAAAGGTGGTTTGCTCACTCTCAAATTAATGATCTTCATCATTGGTCTCATAGTGAGATGAACAGAGTAAATTATGGTGATTGTGCATCCTCTTTAGGTGGGAGATATTTTATTCCCTAAGTATTGCTCCTCCAAAGATTTGATTTCTACTCTCATGTGATAATTTGTCACATAAATATCAACTCAACTATGTCCATAAGAACATATGCAAGTCATCTGATTAGAGCAAAAGGTGATAATATTTATCCAGATGAGCTACTCTTTGTATGAGAGAGATCAACATTTTATATCCGTCTAGAATTAATCTCAAAATATATTGAAACAACTATTCATATAAATACCAATTATGTCAACCAATAAGGTATAAGTGCCAACTCATATATCAATTATTTAAAAACAAAAGATGAAATATGTGACCAAAAAAAATTCTCACGATTTTTCTACATTATTCGAGTAACCCGTGTACTAACTAAAAAAAATAAGAGTAATGATAGGAGGAGCGAATGGGAATAGCGAAAACTAGGAGCGAATGACATGGCTCCGAGGTGTAAAGTGTCAGCTTGGTGTTTCTCTCTCCTGAAGATGTACGTTCGCTACATTAAGCGTTGATTTCCCTTTGCTTTTCCCCTTTGAAGCAGAGGAGCGAATGCCCTAAAACTCCTCTCCTTCCTCCCAGCGTCGCCGATTTCCCTTTGCTTTTCCCCTTCGAAGCAGAGGAGCGCCCAACCCTATAACTCCTCTCCTTCCTCCCAGCGCCATTGATTTCCAAGCAGAGGAGCACCCAGTCCTTCAGCTTTTCTCCCAGACCGGTCGGCTAAGAGAAGAGGGAAAGCCAAGCTAGCCAAGGTAAACTTCTAGCTTGCCTGCGATTTTTCTCCCGAAATTGCTTCTTCACTGCTTTATCCTTCTTCCTTTTCCCGTTTGAAACATTTAGCAGCCCTAAAACTTCCTTTCCTTCCTCTTAGGTCGCTGCAGCGAGCAAAGCGAGCCATCTCCCTTGCAAGCATTGGTCAGGCAACGCATAAACTGGAACACCCCTCTCCGCAGCGAGCATTGGTCAGCGAAGGAGGCAACGAGCAGAGCGAATCTCCCTTGTTCCCAGCGAGAAATCGTAGCGTAAGAGGTGTGAAGGATGGAGCCCCTCTCCCTTCCGTCTCCCTTCAATCCGATTGAAAACTGTCAAACAGCGATATCGGGTATGTATAAATTGTTCAATGTCTTTATTATTAGGTTGGATCAGGGTTGACAATTAGGGTTCTTTGAATGGCTTAAGCTTTCCATTTTGCATGCCAAGCTGAATGCCCTAAGTTATGTAAATGTAGTGTATCATGTGTGTTTGAATTTTCTTATTGACTTGAGCTAAAATATGCCCTAAGTTATTTACCTGCCATGAAATTTGGTTTAAATGTAGGTGAAGAAAGTGTCATAAAACAAAGCAACAATGATTCAAAAGAGGCAGCGAGTAACAATGAGCCTGTGCATGACCCATCTAGTTTAAATGAAGTCAAAATTCCTGAGATTGGAATGACTTTTTCATCTGAAGAGGAGGTTCGATCTTTTTATAAATCTTATGCTCAAAATATTGGTTTTGGTATTTCCAAATTAGGTGGAAAAAATGGAGATGATGGAAAGCAAAAATATTTCTCTATTAGATGTGCCAAACATGGTAAGACAGTATCTAAAGCAAAAAAATGTTTTATACCCTCGACCTATTGCGAAAACGAATTGCAAAGCTAAGATTAATGTTGTTATTCAGAATGATGAAAGTTTTGTGATAACTAGTGTCTACATAATCATATTTTGAGCCCCGGAAAGTCACGACACTTTAGATGCAATAAAGTATTGAATTCTTTTACAAAGAGAAAATTGGAATTAAATGATCAAGTTGGAATAACTTTGAGTAAAAGGTTTCATTCATTTGTAGTTGAGACTGGAAGCTATGAAAATTTATCATTTGATTAGAGAAAGTGTAGAAATTATATTTTAGAAGCTAGAAGATTAAGGTTAGGGGATGGAGATGCTGAAGCCTTGAGTACTTATTTTTGTTGCATGCAAAGTCGAAATTCAAATTTTTTTTTATGTGCATGATTTAGATGGAGAATCTCGAATAAGAAATATTTTTTGGGCACATGCAAGATATAGGGTTGCATATGATTATTTTTCTGATGTTGTGACTTTTGATACAACCTATTTGACAAATAGTTATAACATGTCATTTGCTCCATTTATTGGAATTAATCATCATGGTCAATCTATTTTGCTTGGCTGTGGATTATTAACAAGTGAAGATTCAGAAACATTCATATGGTTGTTTAAATCGTGGTTGACAAGTATGCTCGGATGTGCTCCAAAGGCTATAATCACATACCAATGTTGTGTCATGTCAATTGCAATTGCAGAGGTATTTTCATATTCTCATCATCGTTTATGTCTGTGGCATATCATGAAAAAGCTTCCAGCAAAATTAGGTCGTCATGCTCAGTATAAATTGATAAAGAACCAATTGAAGAACATTGTTTATAATTCCCTTACAGTTGATAAATGTGAAGAGAATTGGATGAAAATGATTGATGAGTTTAATTTAGAGAATAATGATTGGTTGAAATCTTTGTATGAAGAACGAAATAGATGGATACCTGTATACGTCAAAGATAACTTTTGGGCAGGTATGTCTACATCTCAAAAAAGTGAAAGCATGAATGCATTTTTTGATGACTATATTCATTCTAAAACATCCTTAAAGCAATTTGTTGAGCAATATGATAATGTTTTGAAAAAAAGATTGAAAAGGAAAAAAGTTTGGATTTTGTTTCTTTTAATTCTATCATACTAGTAATAATTGGTTATCCTATTGAAAGACAATTTCAAAGTCTCTATACTAACAACTTATTTAAGTTGTTTCAAGATGAAGTAAGAGGATTAATGTTTTGCAATACCTCATTGGTGAAGCATGAAGGGACAACTTTGATATTTGAAGTTGTAGAAACTATGTTAGGAAAAAATGGAGAACCCTTACGAGAAGTTTCCTTTAGTATGCATTACGCCGAGTTAAATTGTCAAGTGAAGTGTCTATGTCGTCTATTTGAGTTTCGAGGAATTCTATGTAGGCATGTGATATCTATGTTGATAAAAAATAATGTGATTGAGGTTTCTATGAATTATATTATGGACCGATGGCGTAAAGATATTAAGCATGGATATCAAAGTATCACTTGTTGAGGCAATATGTGGTCCGGAGCGACCAAGTGTTTTGATGTTTGGGCAAAGGGTTTAAGTTAGGTTTACCCTTGTGATCTTATATGTGTATGTTGAGTGTGCAGGTTGTACAGGTTACACATATGGACTTGACTAGACGGTCTCGGTACGGTGAAGGGTGGCATGGAGACAAGCTGGAGGCTTGTGTGCACCCGAGGGCCTTGGAGAGCAGGGACGATGAGCTGATGAGCGCGGACTTCGAGGCATGCGTGAAGGATGGCATGGAGGCAAGCTGGAAGCTTGCGTGCATCCGAGGGACGGGAGCCGAAGATGAAGAGGGTGCGAAGGCAAGAGTCGAGGCTGCGGATAAGGAGTCAGTCGAGTCGTGAGGGTACGAGTGCAGTGTGATTGTATTCGGGAAATCCTAGGGTTTGAGTGCGGAGTGGAATGTACTCAGGAAGGGTAACCTTAGGTGAGTGAGTAGACCAGTCGACTGACCTGGGGGCAGTCGACTGATGGAACTCATAGAAAGGTCTCAGCCATAGGATCAGTCGACTGCCCTGGGGGCAGTCGACTGGTAGGTGGCTGGTGAGTTGGCTGAGAATTCGAACGTTAGGGTGCAACGGTCGAATTTCAGTGGCACCAGTCGACTGCCCTGGGGGCAGTCGACTGGTGGCGAGGGTTTCAGCCCGAGTCCTATTTAAAGAGGACTTCGTGGTGGCTGAGATTCTTGACGAATCTTGTCTTGGTTAAAGGCAAGATAGTAGTCTTTGTGCTCAAGTCTTCAAGAGGTGTTGTGGTGAGGTTTCTCCACCCACAAGGAGCGACGAAGGCTAGCCGGAGGTTATCCGGGGATTGATCCACCGACGGATTCTTGGATTAGTCACCCGTCCGGGGGTGGATACCAAGTACATCTTCCGTGTTAGCATTGGTTAGTGTTTGTTTATTATTTTTATTGTATATTCCGCTATGCAACTAACCGTGTAGGAAAAAAAGGGGTTCGAAAAATGCTATTCACCCCCCCTCTAGCGGACACGATCGATCTATCAATTGGTATCAGAGTGAGGGCCGCTCTTGATCGGACTAACCGCCGAGGGAGCACATGCTAGAGGTGTTGTTGCAGTCTGACCCTGATTGTTGTTTTGGTGTTTGACACGGATTTAAGTTTGATTTAAGTTTGGTTGAATGAAGTTGGATTAAGTCCAGGTGGATCTGGGAGGTCGCATGCTGGCATGGGAAAAAGCCTAGTGGGACTAGGCACACCTAGCTTAGGAAGCTAGGTTGATGAAAGCCTGGTGAGTGAAGTCAGGTCCTAGCTTGGGAAGCTAGGTTAATGAAAGCCTGGTGAGTGAAGCCAGGTCCTAGCTTGGGAAGCTAGGTTTGATAAGGTCTTGGTGAGTGAAGCCAGGTGATTGAAATCCTAGTGAGTGAAGCTAGGTTGAAATCCCGGTGAGTGAAGCCGGGTCCTTGTGAGTGAAGTCGGGTCCCGGTGAGTGAAGCCGTGTCCCGGTGAGTGAAGCCGGGTGACTGAAATCCTGGTGAGTGAAGCCAGGTCCTAGCTCGGGAAGCTAGGTTGAAGTCCCGGTGAGTGAAACTGGGCACGAAGTCTTGGTCCGGGGGGACTAAGAGCGAGTCAGAGAAGGGCTGGAGGCTTGTTCTTGTGACTTAGTGTGGATTTGACCTTGCCTGGATCGGTCTGGTGACTGATCAGGGAAGTTGGCACGGAGTTCCCTCGTGGATCGGCCTGGTGACCGATCCAGCTGTGTCTGATCGGTCTGGTGACTGATCAGGGAGCACACAGTGAGTTTGGAAGCCTACTGATAGGCTCTTGATCAGTCTGGTGACCGATCAAGGAGCATACAGTGAGTTTGGAGAACTCTACTGATTGGCTCCTGATCGGTCTGGTGACCGATCTGGGATACTATTCAGATCATTCTGGTGAACGATCAAATGTCGCGAGTTCCTCACTATGATCGATCAGGATGGAGCCTGATCGGTCTGAGCATTTCCTGATCGGTCTGGTGACCGATCAGGAGGGTTGGACTACGAAGCTGAGAAATCACCCTGCAAAGGGGTGGATTGGTCTGGTGACTGATCCACGACTTGGGATCGGTCTGGTGATCGGTCCCGGAGAAGTCGCGATTTCTGATTACGCGTTGGGGACTGATCAGGATGGAACCTGATCGGTCTGAACCCAGCCTGATCGATCTGGTGATCGATCAAGAGTCACTTTGATCGGTCCGGTGACCGATCAGTAGCTAGCAGCTTTAATTCAAAAACGCTGTCAGAGCTCTGATTGTGTCTGTTTCTCTACTGATTCGCTACTGATTTCTGCTCCTAACTTCTGATTGTTGATACTCCATTGATTTGCTGAGCTAATGAGCTGCTAAGTGTGCAGGTTACTCAGGTTTACTTCAAGGGAAGTCAAACGAAGGTTTTCGCTACAGCAAGTTTGTCCGTTTGTTTCCGTAGGTTGTAACGTCCTCTGGCGCGAGTTGCAGCGGCTGAGGAGCTGATGACCTGGGGCTCGACTGGAGGGGTTTCAGTAAGTCCAAAGGAGGTCAGGGGTAGTTGGCTGCTGCAGGTGAGCAGCTGGGAGCTGCTGCAAACGATCGTGTGACTTGGCGATGGAAGCAGGATAAGCCAAGGAGTGGAGAAGGAGCTGCAGACTTCTTGCGACATCTCTTGTTCTGCTCTTGCGACAACTCTGATCTGTTGAGCATCACTCTGAATCTTGAAGCAACCTGCTGTTACTTGAGCACTTGGGAAGAAGAAACTAGAAGCTTGGCGAGTCCATCAGCAAGAAGACACGAAGAAGGGAGTTCTTGCGTGAGATCTGTGCTGAGTGGAGCTCGGTGAGAAGTTTGCTTGTGTTTTTGCGGTTCTAAGTGTTCATGAAGTGTAAAAGAGAAAGCAATTTTGGTGACCCCCCCTCCCCTCTCTAGCCATCCAAGTTCCAACAAGAGGGAATAGAAAATGGAAGATAAGTTGGGGGGCGACATCTACACTCCGCCGGCCTACGACCATGAGAATTTTGGATATTGGAAAGCGAGAATGGAGGCATGGTTCGGAATGGAGTGGGACCTTCGGATCGCGCTTGAAGAGCCCTTCGAAATTCCAAAGGATAAGCACGGGAAGAGACTTAGACCTAGGTATTGGAATCAAGAGCAACAAGAACAAACAAGGGAAAATGAAAAGGTAATGGGTATATTGATTGATATTGTGCCTAACAAAATTTTGAGTTGTGTAGGGGCATACCAAAATGCATGTGAATTGTGGAGCAATTTGAAAGAATATCATGAAAGTCGTACACAAGTTCAAGAGCCCAAGGAGAAAAGTCAAATGAGTCAAGAAGAAGAAGAAGAAATGGAAGTATCTACATCTTCAAGTGAGGGAGAAAGTGAAAGATCATCAACCTCCTCAAAAGAAGAAGAGGAGGTATCGATTTCAAGAATTGAGGGGGAGAAGAGACCCTCAACCGTACCGGATCAAGAGGAGGCATCCACATCATCAAAAGTTGAAGAAGAAGTTCCAACCTCCACCAAAGCCAAGTCAAAAGAACATATCACATGCTTTGGTTGCAACGAAAAGGGGCACTACAAGGATAAGTGCCCAAAAGGTAAAAAGGAGGTAAAATCTAAACTCATTTCAAATTCTTTTAAATCTAACATGAAGTGTAGGATTGGAGAGACCCACGAGAAAAGGAAAAAAATCCGATGCTTCACATGTGGAGAGATAGGGCACTATCACACCAAGTGCCCTAGAAATGGTGAGCTAAAGAAAATAAAGCACTTGAGGAGAAGGGAGAAAGAAGAAAGGAAGAAGAGAAGAAGCCCACATTAAGGAGAAACTCCAAATGTAAGGAAGGTAACTTCTAACCTTAAGCCAAAGTTTAATTCAAATTTAAGTTTCTCTATGCATGATAAAAATAGAATTAATCACTCATCCATGCATGCTAGAAACCATGAAAAATGCTTAATGGTGCATAATTTTGGTTTCAAATATAATGATAGGACTAGGGTTAACAAGGTAGATCAAAACCCTAGGAAGAGCATGCATAATGATAGACCCAAGACTTCTAGATTTAAGGATCATGACACTAATCCCAAGAAGGGAAGGCATGTGACTAGAAAGGAGGTTAGGCCTAGGAATGTCCAAGATGAACATATGGGTTCTTGGGTTAGAACTCTAGAAAGGGAAAATCAAGCCCTAAGGGCAATGCTTGATACATTAGAAAAGGCCCTAGTAAGATTCACGGTTGGATCTAAGGGCTTAGACATGGTGTTGGGTAGCTTAAAACCCAACTATGATAGATCGGGTTTGGGATACCGATCTAAGACCTCCAAGGCCAACAAACAAAAGTATGCTGGGAAAGCATACAATTATGGCAAGGAGGGAAAATCCAAGGATGACAAGGGAGTGTCATCCAAAGAGAAAAAGAATGACTTAACCAAAGACAAGGTGTCTAAGATTAAGAGGGTTCGTTTTGTAGGCCAAGAATCACCGGATGCTCACTGGTGTGGTCTAGTATGGGTTAAATCACCTAGGGAGGTGGCTAAGGCCAAGAGCTCAGGGGGGAGCTCTAGGAGCCTTTGGGGTCCATGGTAAATAGATCTCAAAAGTTTCTCTCCTATGAAATTAGGTGAATTATACCAAAAAGGGGTTAGAAGACTTGGGTAAGTCTTAATCCTAGATTTTGGCACATTAAAAGGGATTTTAGGGAGAAAAGAATGAAAATGAGGTTATAATTGACAAAATTAGGTTTTAATGAGCAAATATCATGTAATTCACTGATAGAAATGAATTGTGACCAGGTATTAGAAGATACATCAAGGAAAAATCACAATTAGAACTTTTGGGTTGAGTTTAAATAATACATTTTAGAGAAAGATGAGTTTCGTACCAATCTTGGGATCCGGAGTACATTTGTTTGGAAATGTATTTTTCCCAAGTAGACATTGACCCCACAAATCTCCCCACGAAATTTCATAATTTTTGGAGATTTGTAGAATTATTTAGGGATTTCTGAAATTCGATTAAAAAACCTAAAAATCAAGTATCAATCGACTGCCCTGGGGCAGTCGACTGATCTCAAGCCCAGAAACTCTCTGTAAGTTTTCTCAGTCGACTGCCCTGGGGGCAGTCGACTGATCCAGTAGGGTTAGAGAAAAATGGCTATTGGGTGATAGAACGTGATGTCTAAATTAAGATCCTTGATTATATTCCTTGAATAATGGATTGCCTCATGGTTTAATGGAAATTAAATGAGGGTAAAAGGATATCATTGAATTCAAGAAGAACTAATGAGTGATTAAGATTCAATGGGTGATTTTGAATGATAAGTTCTTGATAAATGAAAGACTTGAAAGACAAAAAACCCGGTTCAGTGGTGAGAGTGAACAGGGCGATTTCGAAGGCGATTTTCTCACGCGCGTTTCTCCGCTGCGGCGATGGTCGCCGGCGTCAGTAAACAGCTGACGCCGGATCCATCAGCCTTTCCTCCGCTACCAAATGCAGGACTTCAATCCGAGATTCTGCAGAATCCTAAAGGATCAAAGGCTGAGGTCTCAATCTCTTACGCTGCGGTGCTGAGGCCATCTTCACCAAGAACATCTAAGAAGACATTCGAAGAAATCGGAGATGATTTCAAAGAGAAGATGATCTATAATGACAAGCCAGGGATCTTCTACACGATGGAAGAGGTTATATCTATGGCAGATCCTTATCGTTTCTCTCTAATTGGAAAATTTTCGGGCAGACGACCAATCTTCTCAGTCCATTACGCTGGCTTTTCAAAATCTAGGGCTTTCTAGCCCTTACAACATCAGAGTGCTGCGTTCTGGACACATTTTTCTGCATTTGACATCCAATGCAGATATGGCAAGAATCTGGACCCGAGGAGTCTGGTATATTGGTGGTGTTCCTCTTCGGATTTTTAAGTGGTCGCCTAACTTCTCTTATGATGTAGAATCTTCGATAGCCCCGGTATGGATTCAACTTCCTGACTTTCCTATACACATGTTTAACAAGAAGAGTATATTCTCTGCCGCTCGAATTGTTGGAAAGCCAATTAAAATAGATGAAGCTACTGCTGATGGCTCAAGGCTATATATGGCGAGGATATGTGTTGAAATCGATTTGCTCAAGCCTAGAGTAAATGAATTCTGGATTGGAATTGGAGAAGAAATGAGATTGCAGAAAGTTTTATTTGAAAAATGCCCTAAATATTGCACTTCCTGTTTTCATTTAGGCCATTCGGTTGAAGAATGTTTTGTTAATGGAAACCAAGCTTTCCCTACTTGGAAAAAGAATGATATGATAGTTACAGATGAAGAGGTTAAGTTGGGAAATGAGAATAGAAAGGAGGCTAATGAGACGGCAATTTTCAAAAGAAAAGGGGAAAACCAGAAATATGGAAAGCATGCCTGGATACAAAAAGAAAAAATAAGAGATCAAATTGTTAATAACAACAAGTATCAAACTTTGGCTTCTACGGATGAGGAAGAAAAAGAGAAACTGGATGAGCTTCAAGAATTTAAAGAAAAGATGAATGAAGGAAAGGTTGTACAGAATTCGGTTCAGGAAGAGACTGTGCAGTTTGTGCCGGTGGATCAAAACTCAGTTGATAATCCTTCCTTTGAAGGAATAATTTCAGGGAAAAGCACATCAGTTGAGGTGGCATTCTATAATTGATCAGGACCAGAGATTATTCACAAAGTTACTTCTGATGCAGAAAATATAGCTACTGGAATGCATAATGTGGAGGACCTGGAATTAGCTGATCAAGATGTAGAATTTTTAGAAGACAATTTATATGATTCAATGGCAGTGGAAGTTGCAAAATCTATTATGGAAGAAGATGTAGCAGATCAAAAGGAAATGCGGCCGCTTCAAAGATCTTCCTCTTTTCCTTCTTCTTTAGAATTCCCTTTGAATAAAAGAATTAAAGTTCCCCCTGATTTGCATCAAATGGTTACTAGAAATAAGTCACAGGCTCAAAAGTGTTCTAACCCCCCTTTATTATAATGTCAGGCCTTATATGGAACATTAGGGGAATAGGGAATTGCTCTTCGGTTAGGAGATTGTCATACTTAAAGAAGCATCACCATTTAAATTTTGTGGGTATTTTGGAACCAATGATAGATTTCAATGATGAAATAAAAAGAAGACTAGGCTTTTCTTCGGCTTTTTCTAATTGTTCAGGGAAAATATGGTTCTTTCATGATTCGAATATTGTATGCACAATTTTAAAAGACCATGATCAGTTTTTTCATTTAAAGTTGAAATATACAATGCTTCATTTGGAAATATTGGTTACAATAGTTTATGCCAAATGTTCTAGAGTGGACAGATATGATTTATGGGAGCAGTTGGAAGTTATCAGACCATCAAATGAGGAGCCTTGGTTGGTAGGTGGTGATTTTAATGTAATTGCTAATGAGTTGGAAGTTTCAACCGGCCTCTTAACAGGGGTAAGTGCTATAGAAGACTTCAATAACTTTATGATGATAACAGGATTGATTGATGCAGGCTTTGTAGGTGATCGTTTTACTTGGACTAATAACAGAATATGGAAGAGGTTGGATAGAATTTTGATTTCTAATTCTTGGCAAAGTAATGGAATCTCAGTCAGAGTTGAACATTTGAGTAGAGCGGCCTCAGACCACTGCCCCCTGTACATCTCTTTCCCACCGGTTGAAAAAGTGGTATCTTCATTCAGATTTCAAAATATGTGGCTAAGACACCATGGATTTTCGCAAACTGTTAAGCTAAATTGGAATTTGCCGAGTGATTGCGGTGGAATGCTGAATCTGCAAATTAAGCTAAAAAGATTGAAAAATCATTTGAAATGGTGGAATAAGGAGGTTTTTGGGAATATACAAGATAATGTACAAATAGCAGAAAGGAAATATAAAGAGGCAGAAAGGCTCTTTGATACAGAGCCTTCAGAGATAAATCGAGCTAGCAAGAATCAATATCAAGCTCACCTCTTTAAAATTTTACAAATGGAGGAAGATTTCTGGAAGCAAAGAGCCGCTGTAAAATGGATGGGAGAAGGTGACAAGAACACTAAATTCTTTCATAATATGGTGCAATCAAAAAGGAAAGCCAACAGAATATTTCGGATATGGGAAGATGGAAAATGTTTGGAAAGTTCAGAATTGATCAGAGAATCGGGTGTTAAATTTTTTGAACATTTGTTAACAGGTAATTCCTTGAATGATCAGGCTGTAGACCTTGGTTGTATACCAGAATTGGTTAGCTCTGCAGATAATAAAGCTCTGATAACCCTACCTTCTAAAGAGGAAGTAAAACAGGTTGTATGGGAGATGAATCAAGAAAGTGTAGCTGGACCAGATGGTTTTTCTGCAACTTTTTATAAGTCTTGCTGGGATATCATTCAAGATGATGTTTTTCAGGCAGTATTGGATTTTTTTAAGGGGGGAAGATTGCCAAAAGGTATGACTGCAACAACTATCACTTTAATACCAAAAGTTGAGAATGCACAAACTTGGCAAGAATTTAGACCTATTAGTTTGTGTAATGTTCTTACAAAATCATATCTAAATTGCTGGCAAATAGACTGCATCATATTTTGAATAAGATAATTTCTCCAGCACAAAGTGGCTTTGTAGAGGGCAGATTGATATCAGATAATATATTATTGGCACAAGAACTGATATGCAAATTAAATCATCATGTTAGAGGAGGTAATGTGATAATGAAACTGGATATGGCAAAAGCTTTTGATAGAATTCAGTGGAACTTCCTATTCAGAATTATGGCAACTTTTGGTTTTTCGAAAGATTTTATAGATATGATTGAAAGATGCATTTCTGAAGTTTGGTTTTCAATTCGCATTAATGGCCAGATGGCAGGTTTCTTTCAATCAAAGAGAGGGCTACGGCAAGGGGATCCTATTTCTCCTTTTCTGTTCATTATAGCTTCTGAATTCTTATCAAGAGGTTTAGAAAAACTTTACTATGATAATCCCAAATTGGCTTTTTTTACAGGTTGTAATATGAAGATTTCACATCTTGCATATGCGGATGATGTGATAATATTCTTGAACGGTTCCATTGATTGTATAAAATTGGTAAAGAATTTCCTGAATATGTATGAAAGAATTTCGGGGCAAGCTGTAAATGCAATGAAGAGTTTGATTTACTTATCCAACAGAATATCAGATAAGCGTAAGGGCTTAATTCTAGCTGAGACAGGTTTTCTGGAAGGATCATGGCCAATAAAATATTTGGGAATTCCTCTTTATATTGGACACCGAAAATCGATTTATTTTCAACCCCTTTTAGAAAGGATAAGGGAAAAGCTAATGGGATGGAACTCGGCACGGTTGACATATGGAGGAAGGCTATTGCTAATTCAAAGTGTGCTAGCTTCTATGCCTCTATATTTGCTGCAAGTGATCCTACCTCCTTTATCTATTCTTCATAGATTGGAAATGATTTTTGCTAAGTTTTTTTGGGGTTCCACGGATATTAATAAAAAAGCTCATTGGGTGGCTTGGTCGGAGATTAGCAAGCAAAAAACAGAAGGAGGTTTAGGATTAAGAAAGTTGTCAGATACTAGCCTTGCAATGGCGGTTAAATTATGGTTTAGATTTAGAGAACAAAACACTCTATGGGCTACATATATCTTTAATTTCTACTGTGGATCTTTACATCCGGCCATTGTGAGTTTAAAGAGAAATGCTTCTCCTTGTTGGCGTAGGCTCATCAAAGTACGTAATCTGGCTGAGCAAAATATTTGTTGGATTCTTGGAAATGGTAAGATAAATTTCTGGTTTGACAAGTGGTTAGATGAAGGCCCTCTTTTTAAACATGGCATACCGATTGCTGACAATGGATTAAGGGTGGAGCAACTTATAGATGGCACTCATTGGAGAACGGATGAAGTTATTAAATTGCTCCCGGCAAACCTTGTTGAAATAGTTATAAATACTCCCTGTCAATCAATAACAGATCAAATTATTTGGAAACCTGCTTCAAATGGTGGATTCTCTTTAAAGTTAGCATGGATTAGCATCCGGCAAACATATGAAAGGCTCCCCATCTACTATGCAATTTGGAGTGGTCTACTTAAGCCGAGTGTTTCTATTTTTGCATGGAGATTCCTAAAGAAGAAACTTCCAATTGATACTATTTTACAACACCGAGGTATTAATTTAGTTTCTAAGTGCCAATGTTGTAGTTCTATAGAAACTTGGAAACATTTGTTTTATGAAGGGCCAATTGCTAATGAAGTTTGGTCTTATTTTGCAAATTTGTTTTGTGTTAATCGGTTTCTATGTTTGGAGGAATGGAGGATCGGGCCTCAATGGTTGCAAGGAGGTCACATTAAGGAAGCAATGCCTTTTCTTATAGTTTGGTTCTTATGGTTAGCTAGGAATGAGGCTAAGCATGAAGGAACAAAGCAGGATGCCCAGAAAATTAAGAGAAACATAATTCATTATTGTTGTTTGGGAGAGGCTGCAGGCTTAATCAAAAACAAACATTGGAAAGGCTTTTCTTCGGTAGCTAAAACATGGGGAATGGATGTTAGAATAAAAGCTAAAATTTCTATTATTTTGGTGCGCTGGCTTCGACCAAAATTTGGAGGGTATAAGTTAAATACGGACGGATGTTCAAAAGGTAACCCGGGGGAGGCTTCATTTGGGGTTATAATTCAAGATCATGATGGACAATTCATAATAGCGAAACATGGTACTTTGGGAATTTCTTCAAATATTAAAGCTGAACTCTATGCTATTTTAATTGGGCTAGAACTATGTATTGCTAACAGTCTCCTCCCAATTTGGTTAGAATCAGATTCTTTGGTGGCTTTGCGGTTAATTTGTTCTTCAACAATTTGCTGGGAACAGAGGAAGAATGTTCTGAAAATTAGATCTTTGGTGAAGCAGTACTCAGTGGTTTACTCTCATATATATAGAGAAGCAAACGCGGCTGCAGATTATTTGGCCAATTTAGCTTTCAAGTTACAACAGGAAAAAGTGCTAACTAAGCAAGAGATTGATAAGAAGCTATATGGAATTTGTAAGATAGATAGGATAGGCCTCCCTTATATCAAGTTGGCTCGGAAACTCTGTTAATAAAGTAAACTTTCTACAGAATGCTATCCAATTGTCATTTTTTGCACAAGATCTCTTCTTACAGAAAGTCTGCTGAATTATAGCTATAAATAGAGATTCTAAAGATGTCTCTATCAATATGGCTTGGATTTCTCCCAATATATCAGTTTTTGTTGGCCGATCATGTCTCTCTGATGACAATATTAAAAATCAGAACTTTATGGACTTCCTGAAACTCCGAAATGGCTACATATTATAAGAACTTTATGGATCTCTTTTTACTGACTTTATGCTAAATCATTTTTTCTGCTGGTTTTTTTTCCCAATGGCTGATAATGGATTTTCTGGACTTGTCCTGTCTTGGTTACACTGATCTGTCTAAGCTCTGGATTTTCTGATTGTTGTTGTTCGAAGTCGTAGCAACTTGGTGAATTGGAATCTCTCAATGTATCAGTTGTTGGCTGATTAAGCTCTTTCTTTAAAGATATATTTACCTGGAATTTTAGGGATCTCTAGATTTGATACGCAGTAACAATTACCCACTTGCCTGAAGGATGTCACTCTAAAACTTTCATATTTTTCAGATTTATGGATTTCTTTCAGTATATCAGTTTCTGTTTGGATGTATTTTCTTAGTGTATCAGCTGGCTTGGCTGATTATGGTTGGACTCCTCTCACTTGGCTCGAACACTCTGAATGATTGGATGATAATATTTCTGAAATTTGATATGCTAGTTGAGAGAAAGCTAATGCAAAACTCTGTATATAACCAACACAAGTCTAATAATGATGCTTTGCCGAATGACTGTTAATTTTACTTCAGAATTCTATGCCAATTTCTGATAAGTGGAATTATCAATTTCTGTTGCTATATGATACAGTGTTTGAGCTTTAAATGGTTCTCTTTTGTATGGTTTATCCACTTGGTTGTTTGGATCCTCTCAATGTATCAGTTGTTGCTGATCATTTTTTGAAGATATATTAATCAGATTTCTATGGTTCTCTAGAGTTGAAGCTCTTAGGAGGATTCTATTGCTGTTGAATATTGGTATATATATAGTGATAAACTGTGATACTTTTGTCGACAGGAACTAAGATCAAGCTGAAACCAATGCAGATTTTTTCTGAAATCTGAGGTCTGTTTGAACTGAATCACTTTTGGTACGCAATACGGAAGGTCCCAAATTTGGGTTTGCTTCGAGTGCTATAAGACTATGTGCAGAACAAGGAATTGCATTTGGGTTTGCTTCGAGTGCTATATGACTATGCTCTTGCTGGTGATCGTAGATGATATGTATTGTTTTTGAAAGTGAAGTGGCTCCAAAAGACAGTCAATTTTTCAAAGAGAAGCACTACTATCAGTGAACGTACTCATCATATAAAGATGGCAATTTTGTATGGAAACTTTTCTAGCCAATCTTCTTTTAAGCTTCAAGTTGTAAATCAAGTTGTTTTTCTTCCATTGTAATTCTATATTAGAAGGTCAGGTTTGGCCCCCCTTCTAATGTAGATATTCATCCTTCTTGAAATAAAATTCCTTCTTTGAAAAAAAAAATTTGGAAAACTTGTTTTAAAACTTAAAACTTTTTTTAAAATGTAAAATTTTGTTTTCAAACTTAATTAAGTTTCAAAAATTTTAAAATCATGTTTGAAAATTGACAAATTTACTAATCTTTTTAATCAAAATCATTTTTTTCAAACTCAGAACTAATCTTTCAAACTTAAGATAATATTTTCAAACTTAAATTAACTAATTTAAAAAATTAAAACTTCGAATTTACATTTCAAACTTCAAAATTTTAACCTAATTTTGAAACTTTTTTAATCAAAAAGGCCCCTTTATTTTTTAAAACGCTTAAACTAATAATTTTAGCACTTAAAGTCTTAACCTATGTTGAAATCTTATTTAACAACTTAAACCTTATTTTCATACTTTAAATTTTCAAAATTAATTTTAAGCTTAATTTTTAACTTTAAAATTTTAACTTAATGCTTACGATTTACCTTAAAATGTTTACAACCCTTTGTAACCCCTTATTTTGATGTTAGTCAAAGGGGGAGAGATATCAAATGCAGGGGGAGGGGGAGTTGTTTACCTCTTTCGTTATATATGTTGTTTCAACTTAACTGTGAATCAGGTTGTCAAACATCAAAAAGGGAGAGATTATTGGTGCAGGGTACACCACAGTTGAACTTATATTTTGATGTTAACAAAAGTTCATAGTTAACTCTTGTTGTGATCTGATATGTTGATCTAGTGTACAGGAAATTTACCTTAGTGAAGTCCTAGTAGGTCTAGAGGAACCTAGCAGGAAGTCCATATGGGTGGACATCTAGCAGGAAGTCTCGGTAGTCTGGAGGACCTGATATCGAGCAAGTGAAAGTCCTAACAAGCCGATCCGATGCCAAGCCGAAGTCTAGACAAGTCTGGTAGACTCGATGTCTAGTAGGTGAGTATGATAAGCTATAGAGGAGAGAGTTGTGAGGTCATGTCCCTCTGGGATAGCCTTAGGGCGTTAATCCAACTGGAGAAACCTATGAAGGTTTCTAAGTTGAGATCAGGATAATTACGACTATTGATTACTCATGCATTTATCTATGCTAACCTCTGTTTTGCAGGTATTTGCTTTTTATATTATTGTGATAACACTCTTATGCAGTTGACTGTCAGATCAATCGACTGATAACTAGATCAGTCGACTGATAAAGTTTAAGCAGACTGACACTAAGCTGAATATAGTAGGTTTTCAAAGTTATCTGTCGATGGATCAAGGGATCAGTCGATGGATCAAGGGATCAATCGATGGATCCATATATGGAATGGCGCAGTCACACACTTGTAAAGATCCCTATTTGTCGACCCATCAGAGGTTCAGTCGACGGACTCATTTAATGTTACAACAGACAAGCACAGCAAAGAAGGAAGGGCGCTGACTTCCGTCAACCGATCAAAAGTTCTGTCAACCAACCTATGTTGACTGAATGATTTTTAAGTCGACAAATCGAGCCCTATATAAGGAGCTTGAGACCAGCTTCAACAGTCAATTTTTCTATTCACTCTTACATGCCCTACTCTAGTCTACTGTGTTGACAAACTGCTCATACTCTACTGCTACGACACCGGAAAGCACTCTGACATATTACGATCTTCTACTACTTCTTTGTCAGTATAATCTTTATTTTTTGTACTTGTACTTGCATACTACTAGGGAGTTAGTACGTTGTTACTAACATCCCTCATTTGTACGAAATTGCTTTCTCCGAATAGAGAGAAAGGATTAGTGGATTGTCGATCGAGAGCAGCAGAGGACTTCGGGCCTTGGAGTAGTAGTCGTTGAAGGCTCTGAACCAAGTAAAAAAGAAAAAGTGTTCTATTTCTTTTGCGTTGTTTAACTTTGCTTTCTTTTAATTTCTAAAATGAAAAGAAAGAATTTTTAAAATATTAAGATTCACCCCCTCTCTCTATCTTTGACAATCCTACATTTCATTCCTCGGATGCACTGAGCCCGTAAACTCACTTTCTGTGCTATCAACCTCACTTGTTGCATCTTCTACTCGACTGCTTATACTCCTAAGTTCCTATACACTTAGACACAAGACATCAAATATAATAGGATTTAACTTGACTCGATTGACTATATTAAAATCAATCCAGGGTACTTACAATCAAAACTCGTTAAGATATATGCTTAATGCCTTCTTGAGGATGCAAGAATCACTTCAAGAAAAATTGGCTTCAATAACATTGAAAAAACAACAGTTTTACGAAAAACCTAATATAATAAAAATATAAATATAAATATAATAAAATAACAATAATAAAGATAGTATAATAATAAATATAATAATAATAAATATTTAATATAACATAAGAATAAAAAAATAAAGAAAGTATAATTTAATATAATATAAATATAATGAAATAATAATAATAAAGATAGTATAATAATAAATATAAAAATAATAAATATTTAATATAATATAAGAATAAAAAATAAATATAATATAAATAATAAAATAAAATAATAATAAAAATAAAGATAGTATACTAATAAATATAATAATAATAAATATATAATATAATATAAGAATATAAATAATATAAAGATAATATAAATATAAATATAAATAGCAACCCAAACAATAAGAGCATGTGTATCTTTTTGATAATTGCTAGATATATCATTTATTGAGTGTGTATCTCTTGGAGTGCATATGTTAGTGAATGAGTAAGAGCATAAAAATTTTTAGTACTAAATAGCTATTTTAACACAGTTTATAATGTTCCTACTTGTAGTAAATTGGATAATCTAATAATTCATTTTAACTTGTAATCACTTTTTTTCTTTTTTAGAAATATGAATGCTATTTTGCCGGCTCAACATTTGTAGGTTGATGTGCCACATTGTGAATGTATCACTTCTTTTCTTTATGCCACTTGATTCTTTAGGCCACCTGTTGAAAATATATGGAAGTGCATTCAATAAGACTATAAAGATTAATATGTGCTCTTATTTGGAAAATCATGTACATGTTTGGCAACCTTCTTTTATATGATTTAATTTATACTAACTTCCCAAGGACGTACAAACTATGATCGGTGGGGTTGACATCCTTTTTCAAAGTTCTTGTTAAACTACACTCATGTTTATGATGCCTAAGGGGAATAATGTAAATCATAATTTCACTTCTCTATTTGCAGTTTCAGAAATGACATCCTTTTTGTAATATGAAGTATATGAGGAATGGAATTGTAAGTGCTTTCATTTCTATATTTCAATGATATTTCACTTCTCTATTTGCAGATTTAGAAAAGATGGACTTGTTGATATTCCATTTTAAGTTATATTAAAGGATGATGGAATCATAAAATCTCGTACAAATGTAGCTTGTATTACAAATGTAGCTTGTATTTTCTGCAGATGTTGTGCTGTCATTGTAGTTATATTGCAATTATATTATAGTACAATGTCATAAAATCTCGTACAAATATATATTACATTTTCTACATATGCTTTGCTGTTGTATAGTATCATTTTATATTATATTATAGTTTCCACGGATTATTGCAGTCTCATACAAATACATATTGCTTTACTTTGCAGTAGTGTCCATAGATTATTATAGTACAATGTCCATATATTATTTTTGCTGTCATATTGATTCATTTATCATAAACATCATTATGAGTCATTATTTATTCTTGTTTTTGTAGATTTGAACCTTCAAGAATTCTGAAGATGCAGCCAGGTTTGGTATAACTTAGCTGTAAAAAGATGTGTATCAAATAGTTGTGTACGAATTACTTTTGTTGATGCCAAGCTGTAGTAAAAATGTTGATATGTGGTGTAAAAACAAACAATTCTGATGTTGTACAGTATACTAAAAGATGTATATATATGTTAATATGCTTAATATATTTCGTAATAAATATTGTATTTTGTAAATATATGTTGTGTATTGATTGAATTAAATAGATTAAGTATTTAAAACTAATTGAAAACTGAATAAAGATAACAGTTATACATAATTGTGAAAATAATTCAACGACAATGTTTTTTACCTATTGTCATAATATTTTTCAATCTAATTTTTTTGGGGCAAAATCATCCAAAGACAATGGATTTTAATCATTGTGAAATTGTTGTCATTGGTATTAAAAAATAACGGTTTAAAATCATTGCATAAGTATTGTCAATAGTTGTCAAAGATAATGGTTTTACAATCGTTGTTGTTTTAGGATACTTTTAACATCAGTGCCAGTTACAACGGTTAAAATAGGCTTCGATAACGATTTTTATCTGTTGTCAATGATGATTTTTGTTGTATTGAATGGACATCAATTGTCAATTCTTACTACATCTCCAAAGACCTCGAGGTAAGTAGTTTAGAAAATTTATTTTTAACATTGGAATTCCACGAATCTTGATGTGCAGAACTAAAAAAAAAAGACACCAAATTAGAATTTAGGGTTGAAACCAAGACAGATGAATCGGATTCAGGCACCTCCCTTGATGAAGACGAAATGACTTACATGGTAAGAAAATATTCAAAGTTCTTTAAATCTAACAACTTTGATAAGAAATAGTCAACAAAGCTATTTCAGAAGAAGAGAAGGATAAGATGCTATAACTGCAATGAAGGACACATTAAAGATAACTGTCCGAAACTGAAAACCATGGAGAAAGAAAAAGATAGAGGATCCAGACAATTTATATAGAAGAACCTTAAATCAATGTGGGACGAGATGTTGGTGCTAGAAGCACCAGATCGAATCTGGTTTTGATAATGACAAAGGGTGCAAAGTTAAGTTTATTTTGTGATTTAATGGATTTACCAAGTATGTAGGAATGTCCTAGTTCACCTAGGCACGAAGTCTTGACCTGCAGGGTTGAGCAAGAAGTCCTAGTCGAGGACTGGGCAAGAAGACCTGGCCAAGGGTTGGGCACCGAAGTCCTGATCCGGAAGATTGGGCAGGAGTTTTAGCTGAGCGAGGATAGCGGACAGAAGTAGAAGCGGGTCGAGGTACGGACGTCTCAAGATCCGACAATCTCGGAGGCCGAGCAAAAGTCCAACCGAATTAGTCAGTTGGCAAAAGGTAACTTCTCCTGAGAGGAGTAGGTGAGGATGCATTCCCTGGAAGAGGGAACAGTAGGCGTCGGTTCGACCAAAAGTTTTATTTTGAAATCCAAAGTCAGAACCAAGATAACTCTAGCTGTTATCCATGCATTTATTATTAATGTTATAATGTTCTTGGACTAACCCTGATTGTAGGAGTGAAAAGGAGTAGCTGCTGCATCCCAGGTGCCTGAAAGGGTTCAGGCGCTCGAGAGACCAGGCGCCTGACAGGTAACAAGCGCCTTAGTTGAGGCGTTTTTAGCGGGTGAGAAGCTGAGCTTGCAGGTTCGCCACGTCAGCATCTCAGGCACTCGTGAGCCATCAGGCGCCTCAGAGGTCCCAAGCGCCCAAGACCGAGAGATAGAGTTTTGACCGAATCTGCAGATAAGTATGCGCTCGATTCGCTACACGTGGCAGGCGCCTGAGCACTGCCTATATAAGGGGTTTCACCCCTTTGCTTCCAGAATACATCTCACAACAATTCAGAACAACTTTTTTGTGACTCAAGCACTCAAACACTCTCCGTATTTCTTCCGTGCTCGAGTTTCCCGCGCCGACCACGATCAAGATCGACGACATGCTACCCGAGACGCTTCGTAAATGCCTCAGTGTTGTTGGTATATTTTATTTTAGTTGTTTAATTCTGTACTCAAAGGTTACATTTGTACATCTTTTTCCGAGATATAGAATTGCCCAACGAAAACGGTCAAGGGTCGTGGGCCTTAGAGTAGGAGCCGTAAAAGACTCCGAACCAAGTAAAAAGAAACTGTGTTAGCATTGTTTCTTTTCTTTTTCTGCTGCGTATTCTCTTTTCCGAAAAATTTCTAGTTATCGCTATTTACCCCCCCCCCTCCCCTCTATCGATTACAACGATCCCACACGAGATGTCATTGTTTGTTATTTTTTTTTGACTCCATTAGCTATGGAACAACCAATAATTATTAGTCTATGTATTTGGAATGTGAAAGACAGTTCCAGAAACCATTTGTAACTACCGCCCCATGTTCCTTCCCATGTTCCTTCCAAAATTTTAATTATGGCAGAAATTTTGGGAGCATGCAATAAATTTGGTCCTTGGTACCTGCTCCTCTCGCATCTTCTTCCTGAGCGAAATTACACCATTACTTCTGTGGGGAGAAAGGGCCAGAAGCATCAAATTTTTTGCAGTCGCTTTTCTTTGGTCAAAACGATGGTCGGAGGTACTATTGATTCTTTCGCTGCTAGTTTGCAAGCATGGTTTGCAAATTTATTTACATTTTGGTATCAGAGCTTCAAGTTACCTCTGCCTCATTTTTCTTGTTCGGATACATTTTTCTTTTGGATTCTTCCTTGCAAATGCTTGTTTACAAAACAAAGATGATAAGCTAAGTTTCAAAGGCATAGAAATTACTTACTTGTTGTTGAGATTTGAGTTTCTTCCCCACCAATCCTTTGTCCCAAATCCCTAAATTTCTGTGATTTGGAACGTCGCTGGCACGAGGTGCTGGTGATACTCGCAGAAGGTTGAACTTGGTTGTAGAAATGCCGCCGGTGGCGGATCCGACGTCGTGCTAGGTGATCGAGGAAGACGTGGCAGGCGCAAGCACTACAGGCAGCTGGCGTCGATGAAGCCATCGCGGGGTTGCTGGTGAGAGGCTAGCGTCGGCGGTGTTGTATGGACTGCAGGCGATTGGCGAGCGATGTCGGCGTCGTGGAGTTGGTGGAGTTGGGAATAGGGAAGAAAACTGTCACTCGCGTGAGGAAGGAATGCGACCGAAAATGTTTGATTAAGTTTAAAAAAAAATCATTTCATTTAGGCTGCATGTTAATTTTGTTTTGGGCCTTATTAATCGACTTTATTGCATTTCCCCTCGACTTTATTAATTGTCCCCTCGACGTTACTGCTAGATATGGCCAAATTAATTATATTTAATTGTAGGATCATATTGAAATTTTAATTCATTATATAAGATGCAATAAATTTTATCCCTCAGGAAAATTTATTATATTTTATGTGATTAATTTGGATAAAATATCAACTTTATAGATATTTGTTAGAAATAATTCATATAGACATTTGTAGTCTTGATTTAGAATCATACCATGATAAGTACTTTATCTCCTTTATTGATGACTATTCTCGTTACATGTATCTCTACTTATTAGACAGCAAAAGTGAAGCACTTGATCCTTTCAAAAATTTTAAGGTTGAAGTAGAGAAACAGTGTGACAAACAAATTAAGATCATAAGATCTGATAGAGGAGAAGAGTACTATAGTAGATACACTGAGAGTGGACAAGCTATCGGTCCATTTGCAAAGTTTCTTCAAGATTGTGGGATTGTTGCCCAATACACCTTACCTGGTTCTCCAGTTCAAAATGGTATAGCTGAGAGAAGAAACCGAACTTTAATGAACATGGTTAGGAGTATGCTTACTAGCTCTAAACTTCCTAGGTCCTTATGGACTGAAGCCCTAAAGACGGCGACGTACATATTAAACCGAGTTTCAACCAAAGCTGTCCAAAAGACACCTTTTGAATTGTTTAAAGGTTGGAAACCGAGTTTACGACATCTATGCGTTTGGGGTTGCCCAGCCGAGGTGAGGATTTATAATCCACATGAAAGGAAGTGAGACCCGAGGACCTTAAGTGCATATTTTGTTGGTTATGCCGAAAGATCCAAGGGATATAGATTTTATTGTCCTTCTCATAGCACTAGGTTTGTGGAATCAAGAAATGCCAAATTTCTTGAAAATAATTTAATCAGTGGGAGCGATCATTTTCAAGACCCTGGTCTTGGGAAAGATCATCAAGATACTCAATGCTCCACTTCAACTAGTGGACCAATTGTTATAGTTCATAATGCGCCTTGTGTTCATACACATATTGAACAACAGGTCTAAGAGGTTCCACAAACTGCTGATCCAAATTCAGTAGACTTGAGGTTCAGCAAATACCCGAAATTGTTGAACAATCTGTTGAGCAACATGATCCTGCTACACAGGAGAGTGTTGATGCAACAATGAGGAGATCTACTAGGACTAAGAGATCAACAATTTTTGATAATTATGTTGTGTATCTGCAAGAATGTGACTACAATGTTGGAGCCGAAAATGATCCTGAAACGTTTTCACAAGCCATGAGTTCTAATGTATCTGACTTATGGTACAAAGCCATGAAAGAAGAAATGGATTCTATGTCATCTAACAAGGTCTGGGATCTTATCAAGTTGCCTAATGGTGTAAAAATCATTGGTTGTAAATGGGTCTTTAAAACTAAGAAAGACTCAAAAGGGAACATTGAGAGACATAAGGCTAGACTTGTTGCCAAAGGATTTACTCAGAGGAAAAGGATAGACTACACGGATACCTTTTATCTTGTATCTAAGAAAGACTCATTCCGTGTAATCATGACATTGGTAGCTCATTTTGATTTGGAGCTGTATTAGATGGATGTGAAAATGACATTCCTCAATGGTGATCTAGAGGAAGAGGTTTATATGAAACAACCAGAAGGATTATCCTCTGTTAGTGACATGAGAGAAGTGTCCTAAGGCAATCGCCTTATGATTGTAATCATTTATTTTTAATAAATGAATATTCACTATTTGAGTATACATGATTATTTGATTAAGATCTTAAGCTCATTTACTGAATGTCTGCAATACAATTCACAGCATGAGAGAATTTGTGATGAATTCACAACTAGTGATTATCTCTACATGTGTAATTGTGAAGTATTGAAATTGTCCCTAGTCGATGAATTGATAAATATGAACACTATCAATTCTGTTGAGACTAGCATGAGTTATTCTCTAATCAGCTGATTCTCACTGGCTGGTGACATGGAGATGTCCGGAGATAAACATGAATGCTAGTTAAGGGAACTAGTTCATTGGAGTGACTGGCTGTAAAACTTCATATGGTAGTCTACATATAGATATGTCAGTGAAGTTCTTACTGCAGCTTAAGTGCGATGTTCCTTTGACTTGCGGTGTTCAAGTCATCTTGGTCATGGAGACTTATACTTTGACATCTTAAGCAAGCATCTCTAAGGAGGTGTGGACCCAGGATGATTGGGTATAAGCCGAAGTGCCCGAAGATGTTTGAATAGCCTACAAAGGATTCACCACTCCTTGCGAGGAGATATATACCCGAGGCCTATCGTCGGATTGTTACTTGAAGCCTCTGGCCAGAGCATGACATGTTCAGAGTATGAATCTCTTAAATACATGAGAGTAATTAGAATCCATAGGACGAGGAAACGTTACTTGGGCTAGGTGTGACGTAGTCAGCCTAGTGGGGACTGACACACATAGACCATGTCCTGAACCAAGTGGGTATAAGATGGTGAAGGGAATGGGGCACGATTCATTATAGCTGCTGAAGAGTTTCAGAATCATTTCTGAGATCAACCGTTGATCTTTCAATTAATTGGGGATCATGATGTACTACTAGGTGCCACTCATGATCGTTCTATAATTAATTAGTTAATTATGGATGACCAACATAAATTGAAAGCCTATTTGGTCACACGCATAACGAGTAATTCGAAGGATTTAAAACGAGTTGAGAATTGAATTCTCCAATCGAGATAGACTATGTTTGGTAAGTCCAAACAATAGTCAAAACTGAATTTATTTCAGACGCATCGGAAGCATAGAATGACTAAGTCTTTTAAAGACTTAATGGGTGAATTAAATAAGTTTAATTCATTAAGGTATTTGATCCAATTGAGGTTAGATGGGCCGACCAAGGAGGTGGCCTCCTCTCTTCTTGTCATGGCCGGCCACCACCATAAGAGGATAAAGCTATTTTGGTTTGTTTTATAAAATAGACCAAAGGTTGGTTTATTTTATAAAAGGTTATATAAATTTTTATATAATGAACCATGAGTTGGTTTGTTTAATAAAATTTATATAATGAACCAATGGTTGGTTTGTTTATAAATTTTTATATAATGAACCAATGGTTGATTTGTTTTATAAATTTTATATAATCATGCCAAAAGAAAGAGAACCTTGATTATGGATTGATTGAGAAATTATTCCATAATCAAGAAGAGGAAGCTTGATCATGAGAGCCTTGATTATGGATTGATTGAGAAATTATTCCATAATCAAGGAGAGGTTTGCTTAGGAATTAAGAAACCTCTCCCTATATAAAGGACCCAAGGGGTGCCATGGAAGATGATCCATCCAAGAATTGCTTTGGCTCTCTCCTCTTCTTCTCTCCCTCTCTCTTGGCCGGCCATAGGCCTCCCCTCTTTCTTCTTGCCGTGAGCACAAGGAGAAGCATCAAGGCGACGAAGTTCTTCCTTGCGACGATCTTCCTCTTCGGCCAACCTTGGTGGTGAGTCTTTCGATTTGATTACTCTCTCGGTTTTCGTCGTGTTCACGGAGAATCTAGTAGTTCTCGTGAACACGAAACTCATGGCTTAGCGAAGTCATCCCGATGATACTCGGCGTGGATACGAATAGAGGCGGAGCTTTCAAGGGACGCTAACGGTTGGATCTCGTCCCTTCTTCCAAGTTACGCAAGGTAATTCGTAGAGTAATTTCCTTTTCTGCAAAAATTTTATATTACGATTATGTGAACACATTGCATGCTTAGGATATGTGTTAGAATAATTTAGGAAATTATTCATGCTTTTGTTTCCGCTGTATGTAATTACGTAACAATTACAATACGTGTCCGCGTCGGATGCACCCAGTCCCAACATCCTCAAGTAGTGGTGGGAATTTAGTCTGCAAGATAAATAAGTCTATATATGGATTAAAACAAGTCTCTTGTCAATGGTATTTAAAATTTCATGATGTTATTACTTCATTTGGTTTTGAAGAAAATATCATGGATGTTTATATATACCAGAAGGTTAGTGGGAGCAAGATTTGCTTTATTGTGCTATATGTGGATGATATTTTGTTAGCGACTAATGATAAGTGTTTGCTATATGAGGTAAAACAGTTTCTCTCAAAGAGCTTTGATATGAAGGGTATGAGTAACGTATCTTATGTCATTGGCATAAAGATTCAAACATATTGATCTAGAGGCATTTTGGGTTTGTCTCAAGAGACTTATATCAACAAAGTTCTAGAGAGGTTTTGAATGAAGGATTGTTCACCAAGTGTAGCATCCATTGTGAGAGGTGATAGATTCAATTTGAATCAGTGTCCTATAAATGAGCTCGAACAGGAGCAGATGAAAACCATTCCATATGCTTCAGCTGTTGGAAACCTTATGTATGCTCAGGTCTGTACTAGGCCTGACATTGCATTTGTTGTTGGAATGCTTGGGAGATATCAGAGTAATCCAGGTGTTGACCACTGGCAGGCTACAAAGAAGGTTATGAGATACCTTCAATGAACCAAGGATTACATGCTCATGTATAGACGGACAGAGAAGTTGGAAGCCATTGGGTACAATGACGCAGACTTTACTGGTTGTATTGATTCACGTAAATCAACATCTGGTTACGTGTTTATGTTAGCCGATGGGGTTGTGTCATGGAAAAGTGCCAAGCAAACCTTGACTGCTACTTCCACTATGGAGGCTGAGTTCATCTCTTGTTTTGAAGCAACCTCGCATGGTATATGGTTGAAGAGTTTCATATCTGGGCTTAGAGTTGTGGAATCTATTTCAAAGTCTTTGACATTATATTGTGATAATTCAGCTGTTGTATTTACGGCTAAGAACCATAGAAGTGGTAGTCATAGTAAAAGTACTTAACCATAAGAGAGTGTGTTAAAGAAAAGAAAGTGGTTATTGAACACATAAGCACTGAATTGATGATCGCGGATCCTCTGACTAAGGGCATGCCATGAAAGGGTTTCAAGGATCATGTAGCGCGAATGGGACTTGGTTCCATAATGTAATGTTTCTTTAATGAAACTCTTATTTAGTTTGGATATTTTTCTCTTGAGTTGTATACATATTTATTGTTTGAGAAATATCATTATGTTTGGACCACAATAAACATAGGGGGTTTATTTTAACTTGGTTGGGGTTGATATTGAGAAGTGTAACATATTGTGATACATGGAAAATAATACTCATATTTAGAGGAATTGTCGCCATGATCCATATGTTAATGTTGTTATACAGTGGATATACATAGACCAAGTGAGAGAATGTTGGTTATTTTTTTGACTCCATTGGCCATGGAACAACCAATAATTATTGGTCTATGTATTTGGAATGTGAAAGACGGTTCCAGAAACCATTCGTAACTACCGCCCCATCTTCCTTCCCATGTTCCTTCCAAAATTTTAATGATGGCAGAAATTTTGGGAGCATGCTATAAATTTGGTCCCTGGTACTTGCTCCTCTCGCGTCTTCTTCCTGAGCGAAATTACACCATTACTTCTATGTGGAGAAAGGGTCGGAAGCATCAAATTTTTCGCAGTCGCTTTTCTTTAGTCAAAACGATGGTCGAAAGTACTATTGATTCTTTCGCTGCTAATTTGCAAGCATGGTTTGCAAATTTGTTTACAGTCATCAGAAGAATCTAAGCTTGAGAGTATGTTGGACTAGCACTAATGACAATCACCAAGAAGAAGACGACGAAGCTACTTTGAGAGAAAGCACTGATGAAGGGGCAGCATCAACTGATAAGTCTGACACAGTAAGTGAGGTGGGACTCCTACATTCCGACTAGTTATACCTAGCAATTAAAATGTTAAGTAGATCACTCTGTAAAACTAAGAACAAATACATAAATGAAAATAAAATATGTGCATGCTTATTAGAACAACTTGAAAAATTAAAAGAAGAGTTTAATAAAATTAAAATGGAGAATAAAAAATAAAAAATCAAATAGAAATTTTAAAGGAAAAGTTATGCTAAATTCAAATCTTTTTAAGTTATAAATGTTAGATATAATGGATGACTAAATTGATATATTAGAAATTATATTGGGCAAATTACAAAAATGTCAAGAAGTTATATTCTATTGAAATTTTTGATAAATCCAGCGGGTAGAGATTTATTTTGATTCTTAAATCTATTTTCACCTGTTAGACTTTTTTAATTGCGAAAAAAACACATGCAAAATTTAATCAATTCTTATTTAATTATTAGTAATTTTCATAGTTACTTGAAAATAATCATTCGGAAGCATTTTTTAACTTGATTTAATTTGTTTTAAAAATTTTCTAAGATAAACACAAATCTATCTATTCATAGATTTTTTTTTTGAATTTTTTTTACTATTAAACAAATTTTTATGAATTTTATCGAAAATTAAAGCTTTAAATTTAAAATTGTTTTTAAGATAAATTTTGAAAACTGGATTTTATTGGAAATTGACCGTTGAATTTTGTCCGTTTATAAAAATAATCAAGATTTTTTTTAAATCAAAATTCATTTTTAAGATTTAAGTTTAAAAATATTATACTTCTATAAAAAAAATAATCTTTATCATACAAAGAAAATTTATTTTCTCATGAAATTTTTTATAAGAAAATAATCTTTTTATACGATAAAATTTATTTTTTAGATTTAATTTCAAAATCTATTTTTTAAAGTCATGAAATTTTTTACACAAAGAAAATAACCTTTAGACAATTTTATAACTGATAAATAATTTTCTATGGTTTTTTATTCGAAAAACAAAATTCTAACATTAACATTTTTTGGAGACAGATTTATGACCAAACTTATTTTTTGGTGCATTTTGTTATATTTCACATAGTGAGAAAAATTGATGAATTTATTTGCCAAAGAAATCTATTTTTAATGATTTATTTTCCAAAATAATTATTTCTGATAAAAATAATTATTTTGTAATTTTTTTTACATTTTTCTCATGAAATTTTTTCTGATGAACAAAATCTAAATCTAATTTTTAATGTTGACAAAATTTTCTAAATTTTCAACAATTAAAAAAATAATTTTTAAATTATCTTTTAGAAAATCTATTATTTAAATCTGGAAAACCCCCTTGGAAATTCTTTTTCCTTTCAGATTTTTTTCTATCTTTTTTATCCCTATGTTTTAATGAGATAGATTTATGAGGGTTAAGTTAAGGGGGAGGTTTATTTTTTAACTTCTAAATTTATTCTTGAACATAATTGTTATATTTAAAGTTTTACTGTAATAAGAGTTTTTCTTATTTGTTATCTTAACTCAGATTGATGTACATTAAAAAGAAGAGATTATAAGTACCCCGGGTTAGTTTTGATGTGATCAACCGAGTCAACTTAGGTGATGTTTGTATTTGATACCTTGTGTTTAAGTGTTCAGGAACTTAGGAGCACAAGAAGTCGAGCAAAAGACGTAGCGGGCGAGAATGATAGCATACGAAGCGAGTCGATGGGCTCAGTGCATCCAAGACATAAAGGAGCTACGGAAGAGTACTATGATAGAGTGAGAAGGACATGTGAATGTTCGAGGGATGAGAAGCTTGGGAGGAAGCTTGCTCGAGGAGAATGTTGGAGTTGGGTTTAGGTGTGCTCAACTCCGGATGGCCAAGTAGAGATCGATGAAGGAGATCGGAGAAGGTCAACTCGGGAGTTGACCTTGAAAACTTCAACGTCCGAGGGGCCTCATTTATCTTTAAGGGCTCCTCGGATGTCCAAATTATGCTTGTCGCAATCTGAACTAAGGCCCCTCAGTTGTGACTGAGGGTGCCTTGGATGAACAATAGCCGAGGCGCCCTAGGTCATAACTGAGTTGCCTCAAGTGAATATTAACTATTGAAGAGATGTTCTGTGTAGATAAAATTCTATCTAACTTAGGTGTCTTGGTTCTCAATTGAGGTACCCTGAGTTCCACGTCAGTAAACGATCACTTTGACCAGTGGACTATAAATAACCCCTAGAGCTAGGAATGAAATACAACAACTTGTACTCAATTTCTTATTCTTTTTTGAGCGTTCAAAGTTTATAAGAGGCTACTCCACCTTCACAAAAGAGTTTGTTTATTACGTTTTTTACTACCTTGAATTAGCAATCTCTTCGGTTGTAAACCATGTAAATTCCCTGTGTCTCTTTCTTTTATGTTGTTATTTTATTTAAGTAATTAATTTGCTTTATCCTTGCTAAGCAAAAGCAAGAGAATTGACTAACTTTAATTGTAGGACTATTCACCCCCTTTAGTCGGCCGACCCGAACCTACAGAATCCAAGCGCCTAAATTGGTCAAGTCAACATCAAAATAGGAACGGATATAAGTTGCTGGAGACGCCCTATACCGATCTAGGCATCTGAATAGTGTTATAAAAGAAGGTCACGACCAAAGGCTTCAAATCACTCATTCACGCTCAATTCTATGCACTACAACAACAAAAAGTTGCTACGCACAAGCTACTACGATGCAACAACGTTGCGATGCCGCAACTAGCTCAAACGAGCCTAACATATTTGTAACACTAGTTGTTTGCTTATCTATTTCTTTGGAAGCTTTATCTTGACGGTCGGTAAGATTGCTATCGAACTTGATTCTTTGTAAAAGAAACAGATTGATAGTGATTGTCCAATAAAGTGGTCAAATTGACTATGGGCCTTGGAGTAGTAGCTACGAGACTGTGAATCAAGTAAAACCAAAGTATTCTTTACTTTTTGTTATTTAATTTCCGCTCCACGACTTTGATTTTTAGAACAATTTCTAAACACATACGAAGTGCTTTATTCACCCCCCCCCCCTCTAGTGCTTTCTCGATCCAACATTTCCAAGTACGCATCCTCACCACTCTACTCAGGAGAGTTTACCTAGTGTCAAAACTTGGTCCACCCCGACCCATTCGGGCTTTTGTTCAACCTTATCTTGAGCATTAGGACATTCCTCTATACCTTTGATTCTTGACCCAACTAGACTTCCTGTCTAGTGTGTTAGGACCAAAAGAATTTAGTTATTTTCACAATGGTATGATATTGTCTATTTTAAGCTTAATTCTTATAGTTTTGCTCTTGGGTTCTACCCAAAAAGCTTAATATCAATAGAGATATCTTTCTCTTATAAATCCATGATATCTTTCACATGTATTTTCAATGTGAAACTTTGTTTGTAACCTTGCAACTCAACAATCCCCCCCCCCTTAAATGAAGAGCCACAAGGCCCCCCTCAAGTAGAATGCTTATCCATTTGACATCCGATTCTCGACCCACCAAGTCTTTCTGTCCCTCGGTCCAACTGACCTATAATGTCTTTTTGCCCCTCAATCCACCCGACCTACTAGGACTTCCTGCCTAGCCTCAAATAGGACTTCCTGCCTAGACTTGGGAGCCTCACTTCTTTTTGTTCGAGGTCCACATGGTTCAATTAAATCATAGATCTTATGCATAGTCGACGGTTAGACCTTCTGGTCGTCCAAATTCTAATACCAATTGTTATGACAAAAAAAATTTAGATATCTCCATAATGATATAATATTATCCATTTTAGGCCTAATCCCTTATGATTATGCTCTTGAATTTTACCCAAAATGTCTCATACCAATAGATATATTTTTTCCTTATAAATTTATGATCATTCCCATGTATTTTCAATGTATGACTTTATTTGCAACCTTCTAACCCAACATAATGTTCTCAACCCCTAGATTTTCTTACCTGGTGTTTTCAACCTCTAGGGCTTTCTGCTCAATGTCTTCAATATGTCAAGACTTCCTACCTAGTCCCTTCGACCTGGACTTCCTTACCCAGTCCTATCGACCAAGACTTCTTTGCTTAATCCTACCGACTAGGACTTCTTTGCTTAGCTTTAATTAGGTCTATCTTGCAAACTTGATAAGCACATAAAACCTTACATATACGTAACTTTTAATCCTTTATCATTATTAAAACTTAGGTTCGATCGTATGGTACTTCTTGCACTAATAGATTCAAGAGTAGAATTATTAGATGAATCATAAGTCCTAGAGTAAGAATTGAATATTCTAAACCATGTAAAATAGAAGGGTTAGTCGTGCTTATTTTATTTGTTTATGTATCCATTGTGCAAATAACAACCAACCAAGCCTACATTTGAATTGAGAGACTGCAAATTCAAGTCACACCTATTCACTCCTCTAACCGGTTCATCAATCCTATCACTAAGTCTTAGTTTGTGGATCAATAGTCTCGGACATTTGTGTAGACTCATAACAGTTATTGTAGTAAAAGATAATTATATTCATTTTAGTTATCTCTCACAGTTCGTCTTTAAGTTATATAAAAGGATGTAAATCACGAGATTAATTTATAGTTGACCGTCAAATAACTAAGGAGTGAGAGTAATTTTTTTCCTAAGAAAAATTCATATCTACCATATTATAACAAAGTTATCGTTCTCTAACAAATGGAATATTCTCTTGATTCAATTTGACTAGGTAATCCACGGGATGAAAGTCAATAAGAGTCAGTTAGATGTAATTTATGAGTGAATAGAAGAATGAAAAATGATACACAACGTGAAAAAAACAACGTGAAATTCAACGTGAAACCCAATTGCACCAATCCTCGACGGGTTCACCGTACCCCCCAGGTTATAGTTTGGTTCGGGACGGCGGCCGGAGGCCGCCGCCATTGTCCAAGCGGCAATCGGATGCATATACAAAAAGTGCCACGTCATTCATGTTGAATTTTACGTTGAAATTTCACGCTCTCTATCATAACTCATATTATTATCAAGGTTTTGACAATGGTTCAGTTAAGCGAAGTTTTATTAATTGATGGTATAGAGTATTGCTGATATTCAATGCTTATATTTATCACTTTAATTAATTGGTTACGAATTGATTGTCTTAGCTGGGACATTTCTCTTAACGTGAGTGCTTGATTATAACTTACGGCTATGGTACAGATGATTAATCATTATTTTAAATATTCATGATTTGATCTCTAACTATGACATATTTTATAAGATTTTTTTTTTAAATGGGGCGTGAATCCTGGGACGTTAGCTTCTAGACCGCTTATCGTGAACGCTTCCCGATTTACCTTGGTGATCAATGGGAAACATTCATGGGACCAAGTCAGTCACCCTAAGTTCGTCTGCTACCTGGTCCAATATTTTTTTTATTATAACTTAGGGTGCGATTAGTTCAAGTTATCAGATATAATTTTGATAATATGATTATCTAATAATCACATAATTAAGGTTACGAGGAATGAAACATAATTGAATGTTTGATTTAATTTAGATGATCCAATAAAATCTTATTTGTTTGGAAGTAATAGTATATAATTTAGTATAATATTTTATCTATTATTTTTTAGTTTAATATTAAATATTATAATATTATATACTTGTTTAAATTAAAAATAAAAATCAAGATAATATTTTATGCTTATTGACACATTGATTTGATTTAAGTTTAAAAAATTATATCGATTATATTTATTTTAATTTTTAAAAATTAAAATATCAATATATATACAATAATAATATATAAATAAATAAAATCAGATTTTTTTTATTTTTAAAAATTTATTTAGATAATTTTATTTTTATTTGACTTTAGGTTAAATTTATTTGATTTATCCTAATTATAACCTATTTAATTTATTAAATTTTTAATTAAAATACCAAATTAAAAATAACAAAATGATTTGTTGATGGTTGTCGGTGACTGTCAATCGTCGCCGATCGTCTGTCACTGGTCACCAATCGCCACCGGTCGCCAATTGCCGGCCGCCATCGGTCACCAACCGTGTGAATCGAGAACGAGTTATAATTTAGTTAATTATTAGTGATATTTTTGTCTTAAAGAGTAAATTTTGAGGGATAAATTAGAAAAAGAAAGTTTCTTAATTTCGGAATAAAAAAAATCTCACTTTTCCTTGATTTTTCAATTCCGAGTTGTATGCCCATTTTGTTGACATGTCGAGCATAGATCACTACTCGGGAATCATCGATTATTTAAACCAAATAGGATATCGTTGATAACATTTGACGGATAACCCCCAACCAAACATACCTTAGCATCTCGGAGTTATGATGCAGCAAAAGGGCAACTAGTTGTCATCTCAAGTATCCGTAATTCGATTACCAGTTACGACGTATTTTATAGAAATTTTTCTTCAAATAAGGCGCGAACCCTTAGACAGTGGACTTCTGGACCACCCGCAACAAGTACTTTCTGATTTACCTTAACGGTCGTTAGAAAATTTAGTAGGGTCGAATCGATCGTCCGAGGCTTGACCTCATCAAATCTCGTTTTTTTATTATAACTTAGTCTTTGTCATAAATACCAATTTTAATAAATTTAAAATTTTAAAAATATTACTATTTTAGTATTTGAAGCCAAAAACATTTCCCCATTTTTTTTTAATGAAAAAAATATGCAGTGACCGATCAACTTCCAAAGAATTTATCCACACAAATGACGTTCGCCATCGCCCAGGTCAAGTATTTGAAGGTGGCGTGGCAGCTCATGCTCACCCTGTTCAGCAGGCAGAGAGGGAGGGATGGGGAGGAAGAAGAGTCTCTTGTCAATCACACTCTTTCTTCAACTCCTTTCCTCTGTGGGATGCATCAGTCGCAGCGATTTCCCTTCATCGTTCCTCATGGGGACTGCAACTTCTTCTTACCAGGTAATCTATTGATATTTTCCGCAAGATCCAAGATCGTAGAAAATGGAAAAAAAATGCAAGTTTTTAGGATCAAACTCCAAGAACGAAATATGCATGATTTCTGGTTGAATCTGCCAGTTTTAGGGGAGGGAGGGAAGGGGGAGGTAGAAACTGGATCGCCTAGTCTCATGTCTGTCTTTTAGTGTGATATGAGACTAGCATTTCTCAAAAATGATCATAATGATCTACATGAGCGGAGAGGTGTCTTCGCATAAAAGAGTGTTATAGAGCATATTTGCAGTGATTTTAGTTTTAGCATGGTTCTCCGTGTCTTTTTCGAAGCTACTAATTTTCTCCCCGTGGACAGTTCCATAGTTTTGGGGCTGCTTCGGGTTCGGAGTCTATAATAGTTCATATTGCTTATAGAAAATAAGGGAGCGTTTAATTTGTTTAATTTTCTATTTTTATTTTCCAGAAAATCACATTTTCTTATTTTCTGGAGAATGATTTTATTTCATTTTTTAATTTTTTAGAAAATGCTATATCTTTTTCTGAAAAACAAGTATGGAAAATGCAAACTAAATACGTTTTCTAGAAAACCGTATTTTTTGTGGAAAATAAAAATGGAAAACAAGCCTACCAAACGCAGCCTAAGATTTTTCTTGAGTGAAAATTAATGGAGGCTCCAAACTTACATAATCCTTAGAAAGGAGCCCCTTATTAGTTCTTTAACAAAAGAGCATTCTTTCCAAAATAACTCCTACCATCCTTCTCCTCTAGCCAATGCCTCCCTTGTCTCATCGATGCCTAAACACCCCCCTCGTCCCTATCTTTTATGTCGTCTGTTTTCTCCTAATTTCAATTGTAGTGTCTTCAATGATTGTGATTATAGCTACAACGGAAGGGATATCCTCTACCATGATTGCCATGGAGAGAGTGCCATGAAGGAGGTGTTTGGGGAGAAATTGACATTCTACAACAAGATAAAGTCAGTGCTAATCCTGTGCTATGGCTTGTAGTCCTTCAGACTTCTCATCGTCTCGTGCGTTGGTGCATTAGAGAGCTAGAGGTGTGACTTTCAATAGTGGGAGGCATGTTGAGGAACATAGGTGATGTTGGCCCACTTCAAGCTGATTGTGAGATGTCGGTGGATTGCACACTTCCTGCATCAACATTGATGATGACTTGACCATGAGTTGTTGGGGATTGGGTTGCCTAGCTAGAGGGGTTAAATTGGTATCATTACTTAAAAGTATGATTTCCTCTATCGAGCTAGCAAGGTTACACACAATTAGCATAATGGAAATAAACAAAACATACATGCAAGCTTACTACAACCGCTAACACGTTTGTTTAATGTGGTTCGACATCCCCTAGGCTTCTATTTCACGCCTATGATCCATCGTTGCATCAAACCTGGAAAACTACTATACTTTCTCCTTCTTGAGCAACTATTGGAGGTGGAGAAACTTGTATGCACAAAAACAAAGATTACAAAAGAGGAAAAGCTCAGAGAATACAAGGTTTATAATAGAAAAAGTAAAGGAAGTAAAGGTTAATTTAGAAAAAGTAAAGGTTATTCTGGATATGCATTAGAGTGGTTGGTTCTTGGGGTACATGGTGACAGAGAGGGAAATCGAGGTTAATTCAGAAAAAGTAAAGGTTATTCTGGATATGTCATCCCCTCGCAACTTCAAAGAAGTACAACGGTTGAATGGTAGAATCACGGCTCTGTCCAGGTTCATCTCCAAGTCTACAGATAGGACCCTACCATTCTTTAAGATTCTGAGAAAGGCAGTCAAATTCGTCTGGGATGACCAGTGTGAGAAGACATTTGCCAATCTGAAGGTCTATCTCGCCGAGCTCCCCATCCTTTACAAGCCAGTGGAGGGGAAGACCTTATTTGTCTACCTATCTGCAGCAGAACAAGCGGTGGGCTCGACACTCGTCCGAGAAGAAGGCATGGTGCAATATCTCATATACTTCTTCGGACATCTCCTGAAGGATGTCGAGACGTGATACACTACGATAGAGAAGCTGGCCTATGCTCTGGTCTTAATGGCTTGGAGGTTAAGGCCATACTTCTTAGCACATCCTGTCATGGTTCTCACCAACAACCCGCTCGCACGGGTCCTCGCCAATCCCGAAGTTTCAGGTCGGCTTATCAAATGGACGACAGAGCTAAGCAAATATGGTATTGAGTACCAGCCTCGTACCGCTATCAAGGTACAAGCTCTCTCAGATTTCATGCTTGAGACTGTCCCAGAGCTCGAGGCCGAAGGAGTCTGGAAGATCTATATAGACGGGTCTTCCAACAACTGGCACAGCGGAGTCGGGGTGTTAATGGTCTCCCCCCGAGGGGACACATTACATTTATCCATTCAGCTTCACTTCAAAGCCACCAACAATGAAGCTGAATATGAGGCGATCCTAGCGGGTCTGCAAGCAGCAAAGCATGTGAGAGCTACTCGGGTCGTTGTGCATTCGGACTCTCAGCTTGTGGAACAGCAAATAAAAGGCAACTTCGAAGTCAGGTGTGAACGCCTGCTGAGGTATGTATCCCTCTATGAGCAGCTGAAAGCTTCCTTCACGGAGGTTATCCTCCAGAAGATCTCCCGGGCAAACAATTTCTAGGCCGATGAACTAGCCAGGTTGGCTAGCTCCCTTTCGACCTGGCAGCTAGATGAACCTAGTGCCCCGGAAGAGACTGTAGCGCAGATTGGAGAGGAGGCGGAAAGCGATACCGTAACCGATTGGAGAGATCCATATGTGGAGTTCTTACGCCGCGGGAACGCTCCAAGCATGGATCAAGGAAGTCGATTGTTCCGCCGTCGGGCTGCCAGATTCACATTAGTCGGAGATCAACTATATAGGAGGGTCTTTGCCCGACCACTCCTCAAATGTGTCGGGTTAGAGGAAGCCAACTATGTGATCCAGGAGGTACATGAAGGCATCTGCGGAAGCCACATTGGGGGAAGGTCTCTGTCTAGGAAGATTATCTTGGCAGGGTACTTTTGGCCCACTCTACAGGCTGACGCTCTCAAGTTCGTGGCCGGATGCGAAGCCTGCCAGAGACATCAGCATGTGACTCATCGACCGACCGAGCCCCTGCGAGTCTCCATTGTGTCCTACCCTTCGATCAGTGGGGAATGGACATTGTAGGCCCATTTCCCATCGGACCCCAGCAGAAGAAGTTCCTGCTAGTCCTCGTGGACTATTTTTCCAAATGGGTGGAAGCGGAGCCTTTGGCATATATCACGGAGGCCGCGGTAATGAAGATCCTATGGAGGGATATCATCTGTAGATACGACATCCCCCACAAGCTGGTGTCGGACAATGGAAGGCAGTTTGCCGGGTGCAAGCTCTAAGAATGGTGCGAGGGGTTATGCATTGGTCAAGCCTTCATATCGGTTGCGTACCCTCAGGGCAATGGACAAGCTAAGGTCGTTAATCGTGAAATCCTCACGGGACTAAAGATAAAACTAGATCATGTCGGAGGCAGCTGGGTTGAGGAGCTCCCCAGTATCTTGTGGTCCTACCGTACCACTCCATGAGAAGGAACAGGCCAAAGCTCTTTTTAGCTGGTGTATGGAGCCGAGGCCGTGATTCCGGTGGAGGTAGGTGAAGAGTTCGTTCGACGGCAGCACTATAACAAGGATAATGATCAAGAGCGGCTGATCGACCTAGATCTCGTGTCAGAGGTCCGGAATAAAGCCGCAGCTTAGCTGGATGTGTACCGACGACGTATGCAACAAGCCTACAATCGCCGGGTAATCGCCCGCAGCTTTGAAGTCGGAGACAAGGTTTGGAAGAGGATCAAACCAGTCAGTGACCCGGGGAAGCTGGAGCCTTAGTGGGACGGACCCTACATCATCACCAGAAAGCTCACAGGAGGCAGCTATTATCTGGAGGATGACAAAGGCAAGGGGCTGGAGATGCCATGGCATGCCAATCATCTCCGCCCTTATCGTACTCGGTGAGATATTGAGTTGTTTGCATAAAACTTGTAATTTTGTTGGCACTGCCTTGCAGTTCAATAAATAAAGGAGCAAATGAAATATTACTCGAAGAACAACGAATACTTACCTGCTAAAACCCTACCACCTCGCGGTACTGCGGATGCCCGAGTTGAGTAGGCTTGGTCTGGGTGCTATGGATGCCCGACCAAGAGCTGTAAAACCCTACTACCTCGCGGTGCTACGGATGCCTGACCAAGAGCTGTCAAACCCTACTACCTCGCGGTGTTGCGGATGCCCGAGGTGAGTAGGCTTGGTCTGGGTGCTGCGGATGCCCGACCAAGAGCTGTAAAACCCTACTACCTCGCGGTGTTGTGGATGCCCGAGGAGAGTATGCTTGGTCTGGGTGCTGCGGATGCCCGACCAAGAGCTGTTAAAGCCTTACGACCTCGCGGTGCTGCGGATGCCCGAGGTGATTAGGCTTGGTCTGGGTGTTGTGGATGCCCGACCAAGAGCTGTCAAAACCCTACTACCTCGCGGTGTTGCGGATGCCCGAGGTGAGTAGGCTTGGTCTGGGTGCTGCGGATGCCCGACCAAGAGCTGTAAAACCCTACTACCTCGCGGTGTTGTGGATGCCCGAGGAGAGTATGCTTGGTCTGGGTGCTGCGGATGCCCGACCAAGAGCTGTTAAAACCCTACTACCTCGCGGTGCTGCGGATGCATGCCCGACCAAGAGTTGTCAAAACCCTACTACCTCGCGGTGCTGCGGATGCCCGAGGTGAGTAGGCTTGGCCTGGGTGCTGCGGATGCCCGACCAAGAGCTGTTAAAACCTTACTACCTCGCGGCGCTGCGGATGCCCGAGATGAGTAGGCTTGGTTCGGGTGCTGCGACCAAGAGCGGGTTAGAAGAACATGGCAGAGATCATTTCTTTGTGGCTGTCCGGCGAGGACTTGCATTGAGTTGCATCTGCCTGTCAACCACTGAGCGGTGGGGTTCTCGAGCTTCAGGACATCATGGCTGCGCTGGTGACCCCTTGGTCCGGGGCTATAATAAAATGATCTCACTTATGAAGATAAAGTGGGTCGTGTCAATACACAAGGAGACGTAGATTAAAAAAAAACTCTAAGTACACAAAGGAAAAAAGACAACGGTGTTCCATTAAGAATTCCTGTGTACATTTAGTAGTTACACTCTCAAACAACAAAGCAAAATACAAGAAGATACAGCTACTATAGCTCCTCCTTCGAGGTCGATGCTAGTCTCATCCGGGTCCTCCCGGCTTGCTCAGCTTCACTGGGGGCCGCCCTCGGGGTCGCTTACTCCTTGGACTGAATAATTGCTGCTCGTCAACGCCCTCGCTCCTCGAGTCAGGGAAGAACGCTTGTTTTTCAGAGCCCGTACCCCTCACGTCGAGGACAAATAATGCATAAGGAGTAGAAAAGACAAGAAACTCAAGACAATAAGCCAAAAAATGTTTTCATTATATCCAGGATGATTACATGTCTGGCGCATAAGAAAGAATGAAAAAGTTACTAAGAATAATAGACAAAGAAAAAGCAAGGCCCAAGTCTGGGAAGAGCTTTATATTTCTTGCTCTTCAGGCGAGAACTCATCCCAAACCTGGCCGATGCTTAGGGCACTCAGAGTTGCGTCTAGTTTCAGCAGTTGGGCCTTCTTCAATTGGATGATAGCACCATTGAAGCCCTATTTCAGGCGCTTCAATACCTGCCCAGCCAGAAGGTCGCCGAACTCGTCAGACTGCAAAAATCTAGCCTTGAACTCCGCCTCAGCCTTGGACAGTTGAGCTGCTTAGTCAATCTTGTGCATCTGTAGCTCAGCTTCAACCTCCTTCTTGGCAGACTTCAACTCGGCCACCTCCCACATGAGCCCCTAGGGCTTCCTTGAGTTTCTGAGAGGTGGCCAAAGCCTTGTCCTAGGCTCGGCTGGCTTTCTCCTGGAGGTCGGACATATATGCAGCTGCCAACTCTATTTCAGACACTTGGGTGGTCAGCTGACGCTCTTGTTCCTGGGTCCGATCCTCCAGAGTCTTCTTTGAGGTTTCCAGGAGTTGGATGGTGGCAGACAACTCCTTCGCCTAGGTCTGGAGTTGCTCCCGCTCCTGGGTTAGCTTCTGCAGATCATCAGAGAGGACTTGGTTCTTCTCCAACAGGGAACGTTCTCGGAGGCGGTAACCGTGAAGAGTCTCCTCAGAGGCCAACAAGGTGTCGAGGCAATGCTCTACCTTCACCCTTAGGGCCCTGCTGACCTCCAGCTGCAGGAGGCCTGCCTCGCGGGCACGGCCAGTCTCCGCTTCTGATTCCGCCACTCGCTGGAGGAGGTCTTCAGTAACCCCTCGAGAACACAACAGGCGACTCGTGGCAGCGCAGTTAGAGGCGACCTACAATGTGGAATTGCGACAGTTAGAGCGTGAAAAATATATATATATATATATATATATATATATATATATATATATATATATATATATATATATATGAAAGAGGGGGAAGAAAGTTAAAGGGCAATTACCGTCAGCAGAGATTGGTGTATCATGCCCAGATACCTGGCTGACGCAGTCGACCTCAGCAGCTGAGCAGGAGGAGGGAGAATTTCCTCTGCAACCCGAGTCGACAGGCTAGAGACGTTTTGACTCTTGGAGGGAGTTACCTTTATTTGAATTGACTGGGAACCTTTGGCCGCTGCCTTCTTCGCTGCCGAGGTCTTCCGACGTGAGCGAGACACGATGGGCAGCACCTCCTTGTCTCGCTGGGTAGCAGGAATATCGGCCGGGGCGGCTGGATTAGGGGCAGCCAAATCAGCGGAGGTCCCAGAAGGACAAGAGGGCATCGTCCGAATGCTCTTGGACAGGGGCACCCCGTCTTCCTCATCAATGGCGGGCGAGAGTTCCGAGGATGAAATCTTCCTCAACCTCTTCAAGGGGGTCGGCTTGTGGGCAAGCCGTTTCCGCCGCTTCTTCTCGGTTGCCTTGGGCGCTAGCTGCTCCGCGGGAAGCATAGGCGCGGTCTCCCCATCTCCTGCTTTGCCGAGGGACGGCGGAGTTCGGTGGGCAACTCAGCTACCCCTGGATCCTTGGAGGGTTCTAGGGCTTCCTGATCCTTCGACCGTTCGGCCGCCGCCTCCTCAAAACCCTCGTCCGTGACGCCCACCGGGGCGGAAGGAACTGGAGCCGGAACCAAGGCCTCCTCGTTGGCTTGCTCCCACTTCAGGAGTCGGTTAATAGCTTGGGAGAGCATTATGTCGTCTGCAAAGTAAAGACGAAAGGATATCAGTTAGAATTAACAAAGATATGTACAAAAAAGAAAACTTACGGAGACTAGGGCTAAGGCTCGTGACTTTAGGGTTGAGGTCAGCCCTGTAGAGGAGCTCCTCGCATTGTACCAACTTGAGACCGTAGAACTCCATCCCGGCCAGGATACCCCTAACCCGCTGGTATCCTGCGTCCTGTTGGAAATCGCCGAGGTCCGGGATGGGCGGCAGGCTCTCCCTCCAGCAATTGGGGCCGAAGGAACGCTGGGGGAGGCGAATTAAGAAAAAACGCTCCTTCCATCCCTTGTGGGAGGAAGGAAGATGTGACGGCCCGCCTTCTCTCTCTCTCTTTTCCTTAAAGGCGGATGTCACTTTCACTTGACCTTAACTTTACCTTATTCTTAGCCTTAGGTTATAACTACTTGACTTCCATTAACTTGCTCTGAATTTTTCCCCTTTTAAAAAAAAACTTTCATTTTATTTGTTTTGCAAAGATTTGACCCCTAGACCTCTTAGGTTGTAAACCTAAAGCACTAACCAGCTGCTCTATACAACTTCTTTTTCAATGGTACCAGTCGACTGCTATATAGCCAGTCGACTGGTATCGGCCACAGAAACTTTCTGTGCCCGACACCAGTCGACTGGCCTCATGGCAGTCAACTGGTGCATCGAACAGAAACTTTCTGTTCGATAGGGCAGTCGACTGGTTCTGAACCAGTCGACTGGTACGCCTGAAAACCTGCATTTCAGACCTGAAAACCATCTCCAATGATCCACAAAACATATACTTTCAAGACATACAAAGACATAACTCCATTTCTATACTCTATACTAGTTTTATGAACATTTTAGCAACTCAAAACGAATCCAATAACTTGAAATTAGAATCCTTGCGAGATTTAACAAAACTATCAAAACGTAAGCAAAACACTCTAGAGTTTGTACCAAACTTAACCTCTATGCGTAGTTTAAACAAAGTCATTCATTCTACCACTTCAAAACACTAAAACACATGTTCTACAAGACTTAGCCCGACGATCTCTTCCACGGTTCCGCCGCCACTGAACATCAATGCAAGTCCCGCCTCCCTAGCTTATGCTTTTTCTTTACCTTTGTCTGCAATAGAAGGAAATGCAACTAATAAGCGATTTGCTTAGTAAGTAAATCCTAACTCACAAATCCATGCGATCAATGATAAACATGCTCTTTTCGAATAATGCTTGCTTCAAAACACATGCACTTTGAAATACTTACACATGGAAACTTTCATATACTTATCATGCTCAATCATGCTTGAAAACATTTACTAGCACTAAAACATTGGCAAATCTAACATGCTCATAATTTCTTTTGAGACTTGCTACTTATGCATTTCCATACTTTAAACCACTAACTTCCTTGCTCTTGCTCTTTAACATGCTTGTAACATAACAATGTCAACATACATAGCAAAACATATGCTTAAACTGAAAACACTTACATATACTCATATACTTCAAAATAATAATCAACTTTCTCAGGCCTTGACAATGTACCTGGTATCAGTGTACCAATGCGCGCATCCCTAATAGGTTTCGGGGTAGCTAACCGCCGCACCCTATTAGAGCTTCTTTTTAACTTTTTGTGGGCCTCTCTTTTGCCCGGTACATGTCTCTTTACAAAAGTAAAATACTTTCTTACTCATAATACTTGTATTTATCAAGCTAACTTTCTTTTTCATAAATCTTGCACTATAAACCTTTACCTTTTCTTACTTGGAACTTTCATCGTGCACCTTGCGTGCCCTTAACCCCAAAACTCATTTTTGGGACTTTCTTACTCATAATGCTTGTATTTATCAAGCTAACTTTCTTTTTCATAAATCTTGCACTATAAACCTTTACCTTTTCTTACTTGGAACTTTCATCGAGCACCTTGCGTGCCCTTAACCCCAAAACTCATTTTTGGGACTTTTCAAGAACTTTCTCTTGTCATACTTAGGCCACATACATAAAAACTTACTCCAATTCGTATTCTATGATAAAACATGTATTCTTTAGGAACTTAAAACACACAAATAAGAAAACCATAATCTTAAAGCATGCATTTAGATCACAAACATGGTTCTACAATGAGAAATACATGGCGAAACTACTTCTATTGCAGGTGAGTGATCTACTTACCCTTTTCTTGAAGAAAACTCACTAAGGATCTCGAAATTTCTAGTGTAGGGTTCTTTTCCTCTTCCTTTGCAAGAAAACTCCACTTCTTGGCCCTAGGGAAGAAGCCCTAGGTTTTCTACTTCAAGAGGAAGAAGAAGGGGGAGAAAACTCTCCTTTTCTTCCCTATTTTTCGCAGCCTCCCACCCTGCTCGCGCGGCCTCCTCCAAGCCCTAATGGGGTCTTAACTCAACTTAAGTGGAAGTCTAAATACCTCTTCATGAAATGGGCTAAATCAACTATAATATTATTTGGCTGGTTGCCCGGACGCCCTTAAGGCCTTGCTTGCCTTGTGGTTGCGGGATCGAATCCCACCCGACCCCTTATTTTTTTCTTTCTATTTTTAATCCGAAAAAATGCTATAAAATTTTGAAAAATCCCTAATAATACCAGAAAATTATTGGGTGTTACAATCCTCCCTACCTTATAAAAAGTTCGTCCTCGAACTTAGAACAGCTCTGGATATCTTTGCCTCATGCTATCTTCTGATTCTCAAGTTGCCTCTTCATACTTCTGATTCAGCCATAAGATTTTCACTAATGGTACCACTTTGTTCCTCAGCTTCTTATCTGCTCGATCTATTATCTGAATAGGTCGACTTTCATAACTGAGATCTTCTTGCACTTGTACCATCTGTGGCTCAATCACTTGGTTGGCATCTGGGATATGCTTCTTTAGTATTGAGACATGGAACACATTGTGTATTGCTGACATCTCTGAGGGTAGCTCCAACTCATAAGCTACTTTGCCAACTCTTTTCGTCACTGGGTAGGGCCCTACGTATCGAGGACTTAGCTTGCCTTTCTTGCCAAATCTCATCATGCCCTTCATAGGAGCTACTTTGAGGAAAATTGTATCCCCAACTTCAAACTCTAACGGCCTACGGCGTACATCAGCGTAGCTCTTCTGCCTACTCTGAGCAGTCTCTATCCTCTGGCGGATGCTCTTTATAGCTTCTGTGGTATCATCTATAAGATCAGTCTGTGACCCCATTTCCTTTTTCTCACTTCCTTCATACCAACAGAGGGGAGATCTATACTTCCTACCATAAAGAGCTTCATAGGGTGCCATACCGATAGTGGCTTGGTAACTGTTGTTGTAGGCAAACTCAGCTAAACACAAATACTTGCACCAACTGCCCTTGAAGTCCAATGCACAAGCTCTGAGCATATCTTCTAGAATTTGATTCACTCTCTCTGTCTGTCCATCAGTCTAGGGATGGAAAGCTGTGCTAAACTTCAGTTTGGTGCCTAACGCTGTCTGTACGCACTCCCAAAAGTGTGAAGTGAAACGACCATCCCTATCAGAGATAATGGTCTTCGGGACTCCGTGTAGTCGGATCACTTCTTGCACATATAACTGGGCTAACTTTTCAATCGAGTAAGACACTCTGATTGCCAAGAAGTGGGCAGACTTGGTCAATCTGTCTACTATCACCCAAATAGCGTCATAGCCATTAGTTGTCTTTGGTAGACCAACTATGAAATCCATGGCTATGTCTTCCCATTTCCACTCTGGAATCTGAATGGGCTGTAGGACACCTCCTGGTCTCTGGTGTTCTGCTTTAACTCTCTGACATGTCAGGCAGGTGCTGACATACTTAGTTATGTCTCTCTTCATCCCTGACCACCAAAATCCTCTTTTCAAATCCTGGTACATCTTAGTGGAACCAGGATGCATTGAGTAGGGAGTTCCATGGGCTTCTTCAAGAATCTTCTTTCTCAGCTCTTCATGATTGGGGACACATAAACGGTCACCATAGTAGAGTATCCCACTGTTAGATACTCTAAACTCTTTACTCTCTCCTTCTTGCATCTTCTTCTTGATCCTTTGGATATCAGAATCCTCAGCTTGCTCTTCCTGTATCTCTTCAAGTAAAGTTGACTCTAGTGTCAATAGAGCTAGCTGTCCATCAATAATCTCCACTCCATAATCTACTATCTCCTTCTGTAATGGTGGTGCCAATGATGATAAGGACATCAAAGTGGCACAAGTCTTTCTACTCAGTGCATCTGCTACTCTATTTGCCTTACCAGGGTGGTAAAGAATCTCACAGTCATAGTCCTTCACTAACTTGAGCCACCTTCGCTGTCTCATATTGAGGTCTTTCTGAGTGAAGAAATATTTCAGACTTTGGTGATCTGTATAAATCTTACACTGCACTCCATACAAGTAATGCCTCCATATCTTTAGAGCAAAGACTACAGCTACCAACTCCAGATCATGAGTGGGGTAATTCTTTTCATAGTCCTTGAGTTGCCTGGAAGCATAAGCTATGACTTTGCCTTCTTGCATAAGGACTGCTCCAAGTCCTAGTTTTGATGCATCACTGTATATATCAAAGCTCTTATCACCTTCGGGTACTGTAAGAATAGGAGCGCTTGTCAGTCTCTTCTTCAACTCAAGAAAACTCTGCTCACAGTCTTCAGTCCACTCATACTTCTTATTCTTTCTGGTAAGGGCTGTAAGTGGTGAAGCTATCCTTGAAAAGTCCTCTACAAACCTTCTGTAGTACCCTGCCAAACCCAGAAAACTTCTGATCTCACTGGCATTCTTTGGTCGACTCCAGTTACTAACTGCTTCAATCTTGGCTGGGTCTACCATAATACCTTCCTTGGAAATGATGTGGCCTAGGAAGGCCACCTGATCAAGTCAAAACTCACACTTTGAGAATTTGGCGTACAACTCCTTCTGGTGTAAGGTTTGCAACACTATCTTCAGGTGTTCTTCATGTTCTTTCTGAGTCTTTGAATACACTAGGATATCATCAATGAAGACAATGACGAACTTGTCCAGAAAATCCTTGAACACTCTATTCATTAGATCCATAAACGTCGCAGGGGCGTTTGTCACTCCAAAGGGCATGACCACAAACTCATAGTGCCCATATCTTGTACTGAAAGCAGTCCTTGGCGCATCACTCTCCTTCACTTTGAGTTGATGGTAACCTGATCGCAGATCTATCTTGGAGAGCACTGTGGCTCCCTTCAGCTGATCAAATAAATCATCTATCCTTGGCAAAAGATATCTGTTTTTGATGGTTACCTTATTCAAAGCTCGATAATCTATGCACATTCGCATAGATCCATCTTTCTTCTTGACGAACAATACAGGAGCTCCCCAAGGTGAATGACTAGGGCGGATGAAACCCTTGTCGAGCAGCTCTTGCAATTGTTCTTGCAATTCTTTCAGTTCTGCTGGCGCCATGCGATAAGGTGCCTTCGAAATTGGGTTGGTTCCTGGGGCCAACTCAATTTCAAACTCAATTTCCCGATTGGGAGAGAGTCCTGGTAACTCTTCAGGAAACACCTCAGGATAGTCACAGACTACCCTCACTTCCTCTTTCTTTAACCCTTCTCTTTGACTTGCATCCACTATATGAGCTAGAAAACCAGAGCACCCCTTCTCTAACATTCTCTGAGCTTGTAAGGTAGATAAGAACCTTTTTGTCTTTCTCTTTGGGTCTCCAACAAACTCAAATGGAGGTTCTGCTTCTGGTGTGAACTTTACTTTCCTTTTGAATTGCTTCCAGAAGTCTTTTGATCCCACTGCTTCCTTTTGTTTGGGTTCCCCTTTCTAGTTCTGCGGGTTACCCTGGGATCTCTGGACTGGTACTTGCTTCTATTGCATACTGGTGGCCTTTATATTGTTTAATTAACTGTTTAAGAAATGCTCAGTGATTAAAACACTACTTATCAGTTCTTTTAAGGTCTACGACCTATTAACACCGCTGGCCACATTTAACGCTATCCCAACCTTAACATCTTGAGCATTAGCCTGACTCTTTCTCTTTCAGTGCCAACTAGCTCTAGGCACAGATAAGCTAGTCGGTTGAACTTCCTTACTGATTCATCCACAGATAGTTCTCCTTGTCTGAACTCCGTGAATTCGTCTTAATTCTTGTTGGTTACTCGCATGTGAAAATATTCTTCGAAGAACTTAGTCTCGAAGTCGGCCCATGTCATCTAGCTGATATTTCTCTTGGCCTTAACTTTCTCCCACCACATCCTAGCATCTCTCGTAAGTCAGAAGGATGCACACTTTATCTTCTCTACCTCATGCCAGTCCAGTAGCCCTACTATTCTTTCCAACGTTTTGAACCATGCTTAAGCATCCCATGGTTTGCTTGTGCCTGGGAAGTTCCCTGGCTTCAGTTTCTTCTACTGAATGAGGTACGCTTCTTGCCTTACCCCCCTTGCCGGGATTACAGAAGTAACCGATAGGTCTTTGGTCACAACTGGTGTCACTACATTCACCACTAACGGGGTAACAGGAGTGGCCTACTGGTTAGCTATCATGGTGGCAATAACTTGCTATTATTCTGCTAACTGTCTCCAAACTGCGCTACCACCTCTAAGAGATTTGGTGGTGGTACTGATTATGGCTCTTGCCCTTTAGGAGCTCGCTCCTCGTTTTGGGCCTTTCTAGGACGTCCTCTTGGCATTCACTTACTTTACATCATCTAGGACGTCCTCTTGACATTCTCTTACTTTATATCATAAAGAGGGTAATGACATTTCATCAATAAGGACATTTCATTACTTTACTATCATCCTACTCATATGACATATGCCATATCACCATACTATCATCATACTCATCATCATACTATCATCATACTCATATAACATATGTCATATCATCATACTGTCATCATACTCATATTAGCATTACTGATCATGCACATAATAGCATATAATAATACAAACATACTTCCTTATCATCATGCACTTACTGATACTAGCAATCAATAATGAAAAGCATGCAAAACTATAACATATGAACTTCTTACTTGGTAGGCGGCAGGATTGATGCTTGATGTCAGTGTGGCGGAAGGATGGAACCTTTTGCTCTGATACCACTCTGTGACGGCCCGCCTTCTCTCTCTCTTTTCCTTAAAGGCGGACGTCACTTTCACTTGACCTTAACTTTACCTTATTCTTAGCCTTAGGTTATAACTACTTGACTTCCCTTAACTTGCTCTGAATTTTTTCCCTTTTAAAAAAAAAATTTCCATTTTATTTGTTTTGCAAAGATTTGACCCCTAGACCTCTTATTGTAAACCTAAAGCACTAACCAGCTGCTCTATACAACTTCTTTTTCAATGGTACCAGTCGACTGCTATATAGCCAGTCGACTGGTATCGGCCACAGAAACTTTCTGTGCCCGGCACCAGTCGACTGGCCTCATGGCAGTCAACTGGTGCATCGAACAGAAACTTTCTGTTCGATAGGGCAGTCGACTGGTTCTGAACCAGTCGACTGGCACGCCTGAAAACCTGCATTTCAGACATGAAAACCATCTCCAATGATCCACAAAACATATACTTTCAAGACATACAAAGACATAACTCCATTTCTATACTCTATACTAGTTTTATGAACATTTTAGCAACTCAAAACGAATCCAATAACTTGAAATTAGAATCCTTGCGAGATTTAACAAAACTATCAAAACGTAAGCAAAACACTCTAGAGTTTGTACCAAACTTAACCTCTATGCGTAGTTTAAACAAAGTCATTCATTCTACCACTTCAAAACACTAAAACACATGTTCTACAAGACTTAGCCCGACGATCTCTTCCACGGTTTCGCCGCCACTGAACATCAATGCAAGTCCCGCTCGCCTCCCTAGCTTATGCTTTTTCTTTACCTTTGTCTGCAATAGAAGGAAATGCAACTAATAAGCGATTTGCTTAGTAAGTAAATCCTAACTCACAAATCTATGCGTTCAATGATAAACATGCTCTTTTCGAATAATGCTTGCTTCAAAACACATGCACTTTGAAATACTTACACATGGAAACTTTCATATACTTATCATGCTCAATCATGCTTGAAAACATTTACTAGCACTAAAACATTGGCAAATCTAACATGCTCATAATTTCTTTTGAGACTTGCTACTTATGCATTTCCATACTTTAAACCACTAACTTCCTTGCTCTTGCTCTTTAACATGCTTGTAACATAACAATGTCAACATACATAGCAAAACATATGCTTAAACTGAAAACACTTACATATACTCATATACTTCAAAATAATAATCAACTTTCTCAGGCCTTGACACTGTACCTGGTATCAGTGTACCAATGCGCGCATCCCTAATAGGTTTCGGGGTAGCTAACCGCCGCACCCTATTAGAGCTTCTTTCTAACTTTTTGTGGGTCTCTCTTTTGCCCGGTACATGCCACTTTACAAAAGTAAAATACTTTCTTACTCATAATGCTTGTATTTATCAAGCTAACTTTCTTTTTCATAAATCTTGCACTATAAACCTTTACCTTTTCTTACTTGGAACTTTCATCGAGCACCTTGCGTGCCCTTAACTCCAAAACTTATTTTTGATATTTTTCAAGAACTTTCTCTTGTCATACTTAGGTCACATACATAAAAACTTACTTCAATTCATATTCTATGATAAAACATGTATTCTTTAGGAACTTAAAACACACAAATAAGAAAACCATAATCTTAAAGCATGCATTTAGATCACAAACATGGTTCTACAATGAGAAATACATGGCGAAACTACTTCTATTGCAGGTGAGTGATCTACTTACCCTTTTCTTGAAGAAAACTCACTAAGTATCTCGAAATTTCTAGTGTAGGGTTCTTTTCCTCTTCCTTTGCAAGAAAACTCCACTTCTTGGCCCTAGGGAAGAAGCCCTAGGTTTTTTACTTCAAGAGGAAGAAGAAGGGGGAGAAAACTCTCCTTTTCTTCCCTATTTTTCGCAGCCTCCCACCCTGCTCGCGCGGCCTCCTCCAAGCCCTAATGGGGTCTTAACTCAACTTAAGTGGAAGTTTAAATACCTCTTCATGAAATGGGCTAAATCAACTATTATATTATTTTGTTTCATCCTTTTCTGTGCTTGATACCCTAGCCCAGCTGGTTGCCCGGACGCCCTTAAGGCCTTGCTTGCCTTGTGGTTGCGGGATCGAATCCCACCCGACCCCTTATTTTTTTCTTTCTATTTTTAATCCGAAAAAATGCTATAAAATTTTGAAAAATCCCTAATAATACCAGAAAATTATTGGGTGTTACAGAAGACTCCCTAAGAACTTATAACTGGGGCAGGCTGTGAAACTAAAAGCCCCCGGGGATGCCAAAGTAAGGACGAAGAAGAAATGGAAAAATTAGGGGGTTAAAGGGATGCCAAAAAGTTTGAAAAGGATTAACGCCCCTCCCATTTGAGCGAAGGCGTTTAGGGCCAGTTGATGTAGGGGTTTGTCAAAGTACGTAGCGATCTTCATGAAGAAGGGGGGATAGGGAAACGAAACCCTAACTCTACCTGCCCTAAGTAGAAGGTGAAGAAACCTAAGGGAGGTTCTACGGGTGACTGACCTAATGCGGGGACTTCCACCTCCAAGTTCGCCGGGATACCATACTTCTCACAGGCGGCTTGGAGGGCCTCTAACCTAACCCTAGAGGAGACGGTCTCATAGCACTCCGGATGGTAGGACTGTTCCCCTGAGCGACCTTCGCTCCCGCCTTGGGTCTTCCTCTTCTTACCTACTGGACTCATGGTGGTAAGGGAAGAGAAAAGACGGTAGGAGAAGACTTACACTTGGAAAGGATGCGGCGGCAAGATGAACGGAGGGCGAGCAAGGACGTTGATAGCAGGTAAGACAAAAAGGCAGAAGGGCACTGTTGCATCTGTTTTATAGAGGGAAGCCACCCTCATGCGAGCAATAGGAGCATGGCACGTCGACGGCGTTGGTTACACATCTCGAGGCACTACCTCTCCTTACGGTTATCTCTTCATATGACCTTGCGTCGCATAGCAGCGGGAGATCGCTGCGCAGGGAATGGCGGAATACGTGGTGAGGCCGCATTCGCGGGGCCACTTTGTCGCCATTAAGAAATCTCATGCGCCTTTAAGGGGCCAGGAATAGCTATCATGCGCTGCCTTGGAACTCACAGGGATTTTGGGACTAAGTCAAGAAATCGCTTGGGGTTCAGGGGTGAATGTTTCGATTCCTCAGACTCGACAGGCCACCGATAAGGCAGTAATGGATATATGGGCCCACCATAACATAGCTTCTTCGCTACACCACTAGTCTAATAAGTCAACCACACTTCCTTCGATTAGACTTGAAAGGAGGGACTTGTGATAGGGTTGAGCACCCCGTGGTTGACACGTGGACTAAAGAAGCTATGTGACAAGATCTACTGAGTCTGGACAACTCTCTTTCTCTGACTCCCGAGACCCCCTTGGGAAGGTAAACTCTCGAGACCACCTCGGGCAGACCTACTCTTGAGATCGCCCCAGGAGGACATATGCCCGAGATCACCTCGGGAAGGCAGACGCCCGGGACCCCGGGCCAAAGGACCTCGAGATCACCTCGGGTAGCAGAGCCCAAGGATCATCCTATCTGATAGCCCGACCTCAAGTAACTGTCCCCTTTCTTCGGATCTGTGGATAATTACCTCTCATAATTACGGGATAATCATGACCCATAATACGCGGCCATTAAAGCCTTAATTATCGCAACGAACCAAATTTAATGGCTGCGAGGACCATTACAAGGATTATCAAGTAACCGACAATTGAGGGGATGTGGAGAAGAACGTGGGGGCAAGTGTGACTACCGCCTCAGGTATAACAGATACTCCAACCCCCTAGGTAAGGGGGTTACGCTAAGAAACACTTCTCCTTATTTCTTTCTCCCTCAAAGACTCTCGTACTGACTTGAGCGTCGGAGTGGGCTCCGCTGGACAATCTCCGGCGTGTTTCCATTAACGCTCGTGTTAATCTCGCAGGATGAGAGCTCTTCCTCTCTCGTCATCATCCTCGTGAGCTGAACCCTGGTGACTGACCGTTGACGTCGATTGTTTCCGGAACATAAATTTAAATACTTTTAAATGGCTATAGACTTATATTTAGAAGTAAACTTAGCTAAGTGGATAAGGATCATAAAAATAAGATTTATTTGTATTTATCTTGACACAGTCTTGGGAGAGTGCCCTTGAGGGTCGAGTGCCAACACAACGTGACACCAAAATGCTATTGTTTTGGTTGAAATTTGAAACTCCAATTCCACATGAGATTCTAAACCTCATATGATTTATTCTAAAGGCGATCAAATTATGATTTTCAGTTACTTAACTGTTCTTTCATAGTGTTTTCAGATCGAAGGTGCATATTTAGAAGGTAATAAAAGTATGAGTAATTGGGATGTCTTCAGTCACATACCAGGTAACCATATGATGTCTGCTAGATTTCAGTTCAAAAAACCTTGCTCTTTGTCTGTATGAACTTTCCAAAACCTGTTAGTTTGTTAAGTAGATGGTTGTTATCATAAACTTCTACTGAAAATTATTGATTTCTTTAACAGGAAAAATTAAAGATGGGAGAAATGGTGATATTGCTGATGACCACTATCATCGCTACATGGTAATCCATTGCACCTTGTATGGGTATCATTAGTGGGATATAATTACTCTTTAAATAAGACGTGCTTCACTTCCAAATGTTTGATTTTATTGAGCAGGAAGATATCGAATTAATGCATGAACTCGGGACTAACTCATATAGATTCTCAATATCATGGTCAAGAGTTCTTCCAAGTGAGCTAAGAAATTCAGTGCTGCTATTGAAGACTTAAATATGATTTATGAATTTTTCCCTCCTTGATAGGAGGTCAATTTGGGGATGTGAATCCAGTTGGAATAGAATTCTACAATAGGCTTATTGATGCTCTTTTGCTGAAAGGTAAACTTATGTGTTCTCAAATGACTAAAATATTGCATGATACTTTTAAATTAGAAACTGAATACCTTTAATTATCAAACGAAGACTGAGTGCCTATCTGACAATGAACAGGAATACAACCATTTGTGACACTCAACCATTTTGATATACCTCAAGAACTTGAAGATCGATATGGCTCATGGTTGAGTTCACATATACAGTATGTTTTATCTTACAACACCCTCACAGGCTGCAGACTCATCTTGCATTAGCCTTGTCCTTCACTCGGTTTACTCTGAATTTTTCCAGGGAAGATTTTAGATATTTTGCAGAAGTATGTTTCAGGGAATTTGGAGACAGAGTGAAGTTTTGGATCACATTCAATGAACCAAACCTTTTTTTGAAAATGGCTTACAGTATTGGAAGGTATCCCCCAGGTCGTTGTTCAGAGCCATATGGAAATTGCCACAGCGGAGATTCTGAAACGGAGCCATTTATAGCAGCCCGCAATGTAATCTTATCTCATGCAGTTGCAGTTGATATTTATCGGAAAAAATATCAGGTGGCAGATTTAATCGTAAACATCTTAAACAATTAGGAGTTAGTATTGCTATCTTCATGTTCTGAGATGTTTTTTTACAATTTCTTTTTTGAAATCTTTTGAAGGTTAAACAAGGTGGTTCTATTGGAATTGTTGTCACTTCAAAATGGTTTGAGCCATTGACAAATTCAACAGCTGATTGTTTAGCAGCTGAACGGGCGTTAGCTTTTGAAGCTCCATGGTATTTGTTTCTTCTTCAAAACACGTAGGCATTGCATTTAGGAGAGCCTCGGCATAAAAGAGTTTTCATGCTCTATCAAGGAGAGCCTTGGCATAAAAGAGTTTTCATGCTCTATCAAGGAGAGCCTTGGCATAGTCAATACTTTGAAACTTGAAAAAAAGTTGGAACTTGAATCTGTGATGAAGTTTGTGGTAAAACTAACAAATCTGTCTGTTTTACAGATCGTATGCACCTAACATGTATAGAAAATTCTGCCACAATTTAAAAACTACATTGCCATTCTAGTAGTGATAGTTCTGTTCCTGGTAATTGTGTTTGCAGGATTCTAGACCCAATATTGCTCGGTGCTTATCCCAAGCAAATGCTTGAAATCCTTGGTTCAAGATTACCCCCTTTCACCGTGGAAGAAAAGAAATTTCTATTGCAGAACAAATTGGACTTCATTGGGATTAACCACTATGCAAGCAATTATGCCAAGGATTGCATGCTCTCTTCCTGCGAGTTGAATGGCTATGACAGGGATACATTGGTAAATACAACTGGGAGTAAAGATGGTAAGCCAATCGGAGATGAGGTATGAGCTTCTAATGATTCAGGTTGCATTTCTCAATCAAATTCACACAGAAAGATCTAATAAAAGTTATATGCAAAAACTTTGGGTGTTCAATGCCAATCTTTATTTCCTGCTTGTGGTTCTTAATTACTAAATAAAACATCGAAAATGGGTATGTACTACTTAGTTCAGTTGATCTTGCAGACTGGCTTGGCAACATATAATTCAGTACCTTACGGAATTGAAAAAATGGTGCTGTATATCATGGAAAGATATAAAAACGTACCTACATACATCACTGAAAATGGTAATAAATTTAGAAGAACTACTATTGCATCAGCATATGATCACAATGGATTTATAGGTGCTTTTGCTCCTGCAAGGTTATGCGCAACAAAGCAATGGTTTATCTAAGGAGGAATTGCTAAATGATACAGAGAGGGTCAAATATATCAGCTCTTACCTTGACTATTTATCCTCTGCCATAAGGTAACCATTGAGTTCGAGTTATAGCTATCAGAAAAGTGGTAAACAAATATTATCTAAAACACCTGGAGAAAATGCTGCTACTTCAAATGATTGCCACAAGTATATCAATTTTAGGCCATATTTTCGGTTTTATCATGTCTTCATGGTATATATTTAAACAAGATTTATCGATTCACAAATTATATACATGGCCTTCTCGCGTAGGGAAATTTTGGCTAATCATGTGTCTCATAATGCAGACAAGGAGCTGATGTAAGAGGCTACTTCTGTTGGACTCTTCTTGATAACTTTGAGTGGCATTTGGTTATACACTAAACTTTGGGCTCTATCATGTTGACTACCAAACACAAAGAAGAACTGCAAAACTGTCTGCTAAATGGTACAAGAAATTCTTGAGTGCTGAAAAGCTTCAATTGAACACCAAAGCTTTGAGATATGAGGTTTAAATCCCTGGGATTGGTTGAACAACATTCGGATTAGTATCTTTCATAATTTATTTTTTCCGTGTTGGCTTTGAAATGGATTGACGAGGATGTTGCGCCGTGAGGTTTAAATCCCAATTAAAGATAGAGTTGTTAGATCATATTATGAGAACGTTTATTTATTATAATGTATTTAATTTGTTGCTTTAGTTTCATGTCTCGTCTTATTTTCTCATGTTCAAGGAAAATTATTATTTAATATATTTGCTGTAGATTGCACCAATTTCATTACCATTTTTATCTCTGATAATTTTTCATGCTGCCTTTTCGCCTATTCGTGTTGATATTATTATTTTTTTACTTTTTATTTATTACCTTATATTTCCCAATGTTTTTCCTACTTTGTGCTTAATGTGTGGCTCTCGAAGGGGCAACATTACTAGTCGCCCTCCAAGCTGCTATGCCATTGTACACCCCTATGTTGGCCTTCCTTCCAACCTTATGCCATTCTTGTCGTGGATGCCAACCCCACTTTTCAAGTTGCAATCCCACCGCCCACCACCCTAGCTAGCTGACCATCTCCCTCTGATCACAGTTAGAGTCGTCAATTTAAATTGAACTGGTTAGATTAATCCACCCACTAAACAATTTAAATGGATTAGTTGGAGTTTTATCAACCCATCCTAGGCTTGCAACCCACGTGGGTTGGTTCACGATAGGGTTGGGTTGGCCTCCAGATTAAGAAACATATATAAGTCAAGTTTTATATCAAATTATTATCTTTCTTTTTATAATTTTGAAATAAAAGTACCACTTGTATCCAATTCGAGTCTTCATTTCTGTCCATTATATTTAAAATATCCATTTCTAGCTATATTTGATTGATGAAACTTTTCAAATCTAAAATGTGGAAGATATGAAACTTTTTTTTGATGGGCCCACGAGTTAACCTGCCCAATCAGTAATCTGTCTTGGGTTGGATTGAATTAGGAATTTTTCAACCTGTTAAGATGACAGTTGACTCACTCCTACCCTGCCAAATGGTTGGTCCATCACGAGCCAACTCGCCCCATTATAAATTAATCCATTTGACCCCTCTAATCACAATAAGCTCCCTCATCATTATCCTTTTTCTTGTAGAATTATTATAGGGATGAATAAATGACAATTTGCAAATAAATTTTTTTCTCTTGAAAGTAAGGGACAAATCAACTTTTTTTTAGTAGTCATAGGGTGTGTGTGTATGGTGTTTGTCGTAGTAAAAAAAATGGAATCCATCACCCAGTGGCCTTATACGACCAGTCCCCCCACGATCATACATGAGAAGGTAAATCGGGAAGCTAAAGTTGACCATTGTAGGAAGGACATTTTTCTCGGCTTTACCGAGATTTGAACCCACCCTTTTGGTAATCTTTGCTAGCACCTCTGCTTCTACCTACTTAGTGAAATAATCTACTGCAACCAACATGAACCTCTTCTACCCAAGCGCCATTAGGAAAAGACTCGCGATGCTCATTCCCCATTGGTCGAAGATGCAAGAGACAATGGATATTTTCAGCAGCTCGGTGGGGCGGTGAGAGATATGTTGGTGCAATCGACCCAAGTTTGATCGGGTAAATCATGAGTTTTGATGTATGTGTCAATATGATTAAGTTAGATTTTCATGTTGATTGATGTGTGTATTTGAGTCTTGCAGGACTTGGTGAACCACACATGAGGATTAACGGAGTGAAGCATCCGAGGGACGAGAGCAAAGGAAGAGGACTTCAAAGGGCGAGCCGAGGAAGTAGACTTCAAAGGCATACACGAAGGATGGCATGGAAACAAGCCGCGGGCTTGTGTGCGCATCCGAGGGACGAGAGCCGAAGGAAGAGAACTTCAAGGGGCAAGCCAAGGAAGTGGACTTCAAGGCATACACGAAGGATGAACTCCGGAAAGGTTGAGAGTGAACTTGTAAGCAGGGTAGTCGACTGGCACTGTCGAGAGTGTGCTGTAGCAGTCAACTGGTATGGGAACCAGTCAACTGATCTTTTTGTAAGGTCGAACAGTAGGTATCAGTCGACTGGTCTGGGGACCAGTCGACTGGTCTGTTCGAAATCCAACCGTTAGACTAGTCGTTGGCTGGACACCAGTCGACTGGCCCTAGGGCAGTCGACTGGTGTCGGGGCTGAGCTGTTTGGTTAACAACTCTCTCCTCTATTTAAAGAGGAGCTTGAGACTCGAGATGGGTTAGTTATTCATTGTGAAATCTTTGCTCGAGTGTTCAAGTGCTCAAGCTCCAAATCTTCCTTCTTCCTCCTAAACCCTAGCTCACATCTTTAAGGAGGAAGAAGCTTTGTGAGGGTTGTTCTCCACTGAGAAGGAGAAAGCTTTAGCCGGAGATTGCCAGGGAGTGATCCACCGAAGGCTCAAGTGTTCGTCCAACTCAAGGGCACGTCATGGAGCAGGAGCAAGCAATCTCCAAACCACGTAAATAGTACATTGTTAGCATTGTTCTAATTGATTGTTTAAGTTTCTGCTTGCGCTAACAATTGTAGGAAAAAAATTATTCCCCCTCTAGCCGGCACATCGATCCCAACAAGATATTCTTGTGCTTTTGATAGGATAAGTAGGTGGTTACGACTTTTGCTGCGTCCTTCTGCTAAGTATGCCAGAAATACCCAGTTAATAGTATTTTTTGAACCAACGATTGACCTCCAACGCAACTTCCACATGAGCCCTAATGAACTTCTTGCAGCACATATTCAATATCTTCAAGTCCTAGGCATCTAAGTAAAGGTGCTTTCTTTGTATAATTGGTCCCCTATCAGAGTGAATTGGATGACGCTCTTTCTAATCAATTGAGCTTGTTCTGACTGGTTAGTGCAACTCCATGCTGCAGGAAAGTAACTAGTGGAACTCACTAGTCGTCTTGCAATTTAAGACTTATTTGTTGATCGACGTGAGCCACCAATAAAGTTTGTTTGATTAGTCTCTCCAATACTTATGAGGATAGAGAGCTAGCCAATTTGGCTAACTCGTTTGCCTTCTGATTATCCATCCGGGAGATATTCTGTAGTGTCACTTCTTGAAATTCTGCTTTCATCTTTTCAAATGTGTCCACATACATTCGCAGTCAGTCGATGTTGATTTTGAAATTGTTTGCCAACTGTTGAGATGCCAGTTGAGAATCTAACCGAATCAAGACTCAGGCAACCCCCAATGTGCTTAGTAGCTTGCAGCTTGGCTATCAGAGATATGAAGAACGAGAGGCTCCGGTTGGATAATTGAGATATGAATCTGGATAGTACTGTAATTTGCCCGATCAACCTCTGGGCTTCTTTAAGTTTCGCAGTGGAGCCATGTCACGAAGGGCTTGGACTTTGCTTGGGTTGACATCAATTCCCAGTTCGGTCACCACGTAGCTGAGGAAATGATCACTCTTCTCCTCGAACAAACATTTGTTGGAGTTCAGCTTCAGCCTGTACCTCATCTTCTCCTGGTCCTCTAGAGTGAGAGGAACCTAATGATAACTTTGATACGCATCCAGCATGCATACTAGCTCGCTCCTCAAAATAGAGTCCACCATTTGGTCAATTTGTGAGAGTGGATATCAAACTTTTGGGCAGACCTTTTTCGTGTCTCAGAAATCCACACAAACTAGCCACTTGTATTTGGCTCGCCACCAGTACCACATTGACCAATCATGTAGGAAACTGCATTTCTCTGATGTGTCCTACCTCCAACAGCTTATCAACCTCTACTTGGATGATTTGGCTCTCTCAACTCCAAACTCTCTTTTTCTTTGTTTGACTGGCCGGACATGCGGGAGTACATGCAGTTGATGTTCTATCACTGTCGGGGATTCGCCAGTAATTTCCTTAGGGGACCAAGTGAAGACTGCAGGTCCTAATACACCAGCTAGAGGGGAGGGTGAATAGCCCTGCAGGTAAGTTAGCCAAATCTCTTGCCTTTTGAACTTAGCAAGGATAACAAATTAATTAAACAATTAATATAAACATTGATAGGGTTGAATAAGCCCGTGGAAGACACGTGGGATGAAGAAGCTTTGTGTCAAAATGCAACAACCATTGTGACTCCTTTCCAGAGCCTCGAGACACTCTCGGGAAGAGGAGCCTCTAGGACCCCCTCGGGAGACTAGTCCTGGGGAGTCAACCAGAAGATCCCTCCCGGGATCATCCCGGTAGGTGGGGGTGGGGTCCCGAGATCACCTCGGGGAGCTATAACGCCCGCGATCACCCGGGCCAGAAGACCCTGAGACCACCTCGGGGAAGCAGAGCGCGAGCTACCTTCGACATCAAATAATGGTTCTCCCTCTCCCTCAAGGATCTATGGATAAATGCCCCCGTTGGGACGGAATCATCACAACCCTTAAATGTCACAACGGGTCGATATGCAATGATGGTGTGGACTGTTTCAATGGCTATCTAGTAATCGCCGAAAGAGGGGGAGGGCGTGACATAAATTGTGGGGACGTGGCAAAGCGGCGGAGACCAGTATAAAAGGTACCCCAACCCTTCTGGTAAAGGGGGTTAAGCATTCTCTACAACTCATACTTTCTTTTCTGTCTTACACCTTTCTCAACGGAGGTACTGACTTGAGCGTCGGAGTGGGCTCCGCCAGACAACCTCTGGCGTGTTCCCCTAACGCTCGTGTTGATCTCACAGGGCGCAGAGTTCCTCCCATCCTGTCAGCTTATACATGGGCAGAACCTCAGTAACTGACCATCATCGTAGACTCCTTTCGGAACAAATTTGGCGCCGTCTATGGGAAACCAGCAAAGCACCTGAAGGAGCACCGATGGCAGGGCCAGAAGGACAACCCATTATCCTTACAAGAGAAGAACTCGATCGCTTGGTGGCCAACGCCATCGAAGAAGCACTTGAACAACACCAAGTCGAATAGGTTGCCTCGCAACAAGGGGTTCCTGCGCGGGAGGAGATTCCTAGGGTCTCCATCTCGCACTCGCGGAGAACTGTCACCCCAGTGGACGACGGTGTTAGATCGATTCGGTTGCCGGAGGGGGTGAATAGAACTTTTCGATTCTTCTTCTTCCTACGTTGTTAGTTACACAAGCGGAAATATAAAAGAATAAAACTAACAACAAGAAAGCAATGCTAACAATACTGATTTACTTGGTATCCACCCTAAGGGTGACTAATCCAAGAATCCTTCAGTGGATCACTCCCCGGATAACCTCCGGCTAGCCCTTGTCGCTCCTTGTGGGTGGAGAAACCACGCCACAGCACCTTGACAATATCTGAGCACCAAAGGCTACTAATCTACTCTACCCAAGAAGATTTCGCCAAAGCCCCTAGCCCAAACCGAGTTCTCTTTAAATAGAACTCAGGCTGAAAACCCTCGCTGGCAGTCGACTGCTCCCAGGGCAGTCGACTGGTCCAGGGCAAAATACACACTGTGAGTTTCTGTGTTCGCTGGCAATCGACTGTTATATTCCCAGTCGACTGCCCAGCTTACAAACACACTCCTACTCACTCTCATGACCCTCCTCCACGCGCGCCTTCAGGTACACTCCCTTGGCTTGCCCCTCGAAGTCCTCTTCCAATGGCTATCGTCCCTCGGATGCGTATGCAAGTCCTCAACTTGCCTCCGTGCCACTCTTCGCGTGTGCCCTTTGAAGTCCACTTCCCGGCTTGCCCTTGGAGTCCTCCCTCGGCTCTTGTCTCTTCATGACTTGCTGACTCTTTACCAGCAGCCTTGACTATTGCCTTCGCGCCCTCTTCATCTTCGACCCTTGTCCCTCGGATGTACACAAGCCTCCAGCTTATCTCCATGCCATCCTTCACGTATGCCTCGAAGTCTGCGCCCCTCGGCTCATCATCCTTGCTATGCCAAGGTCCCTCGGGTGCACACAAGCCTCCAGCTTGTCTCCATGGAACCCTTCACCGTACCGAAGTCGTCTATCCAAGTCAATATATGTAAACCTGCAATCCTGCACACTCAATTACACATATTAGATCACAAGGGAAAACCTAACTTAAACCCTTTGCCCAAACATCAAAACTCATGGTCACTCTGGACCACAGATTACCTCAACAGACGGGACGGAGTGGCTCTAGGTCCCCGAAGAGAGTCTCCTGAAGATATTGAGAAGGCCCGCTCGGTGGCCTCTAGCGCGCAAAGGCACGAAGAGGGACAAGGGAAGAAGGAAGAACCTAAGACCTCCCTTAAGGTTCCCGCTACTCCTTTCTCATCTGAAATTGTTGAAGGCCCCATGCTAAAGCAATTCCGCGGGCCTGGGATTGCCGATTATGATGGGAAAACGGACTCGGAGGATCACGTCTGTAAGTTCGAGAATGCATCACTCTTGCACCAATACATTGACGGTGTAATGTGCCGAGTGTTCTTGAACACCTTGTCAGGAGCAGCCCTGCGGTGGTTCCAGAGGCTATCGCAAGGGTCTATCAACTCCTTCGCAGAGTTCAGAACCGCCTTCCTCCACCATTTCGCTAGTAGCCATCGATACCAAAAGACGACACTTAATCTGTTTGCCCTCAAGCAGATGCCTAAGGAGCCGCTCAAGGAGTACATCCAGTGATTCAACCGGGTGGCCTAGGACGTGCCCAACACCACGTTTGAAATCCTTGTCAGTGCCTGCACCCAGGGGCTGGCCGAAGGGGACTTTTTCCGATCCCTGGTAAAAAAGCCCCCCGTCAGTTTCGACGACCTACAGAGACGTTCTGTTAAGCACGTCAATGTGGAAGATGTACAATATGCCTGGCGCAAAGAACCAACCGAAGTTCTCCCTCCAGCAGTGCCCCAGTCTGAAACAAGGAACCCCCACCTCCAACTTGAGGAAAAGACCTCCACCTCGGAGAGGACCAGTGAGTGGGTAGGCGCAGGCTGGTTGAGACGGTGGACACCGAGCGGAGCCATTGCCAAAGCACTGCAGCGTTCATGGCAGCTCCACACACTCCACCGAGGAGTGTCAAGCCCTGAAGAAGATGTTTAGTGAAGAGGCAGACACCAGACCTCGAAGAAAGTGGAATAAGTCGGGGTATCGCCAAAGGTCTCCAAGGCGAAGCTTCTCCCCTTGACGGCAATAGGCTGGAGAAAACGAGGTCCAACATTGATCTCGATCACGATCGCGAGGAAAGAGTCGGGGATCCGCGCCTCGAAGATCCCTCACCTTAGAAAGAGATCCTTAAAAGGGCAAGGCCCCTATGCGCGGCCTGCCCTCCGGGCATGTGGGAGTCATCTCCGGAGGACCTACTGGAGGGGACTCCAACCGGGCAAGGAAGTCTCATACCCGGCGACTGGAAAACTACTCCATTGGGACCAGCCAGAGTCAGGAGCTCGACCCTACAATATCTTTTGGGTCGACCGACCTGGAAGAAGTGGAAGCTCCCCATGAAGACGCCTTAATGATCATAGCTCGTATTGCTAACTACGAGGTTAAGCGCATATTCATGGACACGGGGAGTTCCGTGAACATCCTATACAAGGTGGCTTTGAACCAGATGCAAATCGATGAATATGAACTACTTCCGGACATGACCCCATTGTTCGGTTTCACGGGGTATCGAGTACAGCCGGTAGGGAAGATCACCCTCTCACTCTCCTTGGGCAGCGATAGACTTGAAAGGACTAGAGGACTCCCTTCTTGATCGTGGATGCTCCCTCTTCCTACAACGCTCAGTGTTTTCCAGGCGGTGGTCTCTGTCTAGCACCAGAATATAAAATTTCCCGTAGGTGATCGAGTGGTGGAAGTTAAAGGAGACCAACTGGTGTCTCGACGGTGCTATAGCAGGGAAGTCAGAACAGAGTCCTGGAAGAACCCAAGGGGTCTCGAAGGCTAGCTAAAGGAGACGGTCATGCATAGAGAGGGGGGCAAAAGGCTCGAGAGGCCAGAGCAGGTCAACCATCTGTGACCCTTCGGGTCCTAGTAAGATTTGCATTGCATATTGTGTACCCACCTGTGTCTTTTTTGCTGCCTTGCAGCGAATTCGAATAATAGAGGAAGGGGCCTTCATCAAGCTACTAATGTACTACACAAGGATAAAAACCCTAATGCCTCGCGGTGCTGCGGATGCCCGAGGTACTTAAGCTTAGTCTGGGTTGCTACGCCCGACCAAGTACTCAAAACCCTAATACCTCGCGGTGCTGCGGATGCCTGGGGTACTTAGGCTTGGTCTGGGTTGCTACGGACTCCCAACCAAGGATAAAAACCCTAATGTCTAGCGGTGCTGCTGATGCCCGAGGTACTTAGGCTTGGTCTGGGATGCTATGCCCGACCAAGTACTTAAAACCCTAATACCTCGCGGTGCTATGGATGCCCGGGGTACTTAGGCTTGGTCTGGGTTGGTACACCCGACCAGGTACTCAAAACCCTAATACCTCGCGGTGCTGAAGATGCCCAGGGTACTTAGGCTTGGCCTGGGTTGCTACGGACTCCCAACCAAGGATAAAAACCTTAATGCCTCGCGGTGCTGTGGATGCCCATGGTACTTAGGCTTGGTTTGGGTTGCTACACCCGACCAAATACCCAAAACCCTAACACCTCACGGTGCTACGGATGCCCGAGGTACTTAGGCTTGATCTGGGTTGCTACACCCGACCAAGTGCCCAAAACCCTAATACCTCACGGTGCTGCGGATGCCCGAGATACTTAGGCTTGGTCTGGGTTGCTACACTCGACCAAGTACCCAAAACCCTAATACCTCACGGTGATGCGGATACCCGGGGTACTTAGGCTTGGCCTGGGTTGATACAGACTCCCTGCCAAGGACGAAAATCATGATGCCTCGTATATCTCGAGTACCTGGGACACATAGACACGGCAGAGGCCAAGATAACATGGCCTACCCGGCCAAAGGAAAACAAGCGAGACATCAAAGTATTAATACAATACAGACATACACAAGGTAACAAAAATTTTTCTTTATTTATATAGGAAGTACATGAAGGCCAACATCCCAGAAAAATATCAAGATACAATCAGACTATATGGTAAAAGGAAGAACCCCTCTACTCGAGCTTTTCTTCGCTACTGCATCATTCCTGCAGGGTTGCTTGGCTCGAAACCGTCTTCCAATATTCGGTGCGCAGGAATCCGTCGATGTCATAAGCCATAATCCTTGAATCTTTGGTAAGCGTGAAAACATCTCGGTACTCCATCCGAGTAATCGGTAACAGACGAGGATGCCTAAGGTAACACATGAGGGCGACAAACCCGTCTGGAGACTCCTATCGCCTCTTCCCACAAAGATACATCCGGTATAACATTCAAAAGGAAGAGGAGCGACAACTGCAATTTCTCTCCGGAAAGACGCAAAGAAGAATTGCCAAAGAGGAGAGGAAGCAGTGGAAGCCGCCTCTCCCCTCTTGGTGACGGTACTACGTCGTCCCCTGCAAACACCATCCGATGCCCAAAACTCGGGGAAACGAGGATTCGAAAGAGGATGGCGTTTGAGGCAGATAGGGGATGTACCACCATGGGCCGCCCATGGGGAGGCAACCATCAGAGTATGTCATCTCCGTCATGCCCCCTGGCAGGTCACATAATGTCTTTCCTGGACTCCTAGGATAATGTCGGAGTCCCACCTCCGCCAGGAGCTTCAGCGAGACCCTGGATATTATATCCACCATGCTCCCTGGCAAGGAGGGTGAAACGTGAAGTCCCACCTTCGCAGGGCCCTTCATCCAAAAATGCTACTGCGCCTCCGCTACCCTCTCTGGTGGTGTCGAAGGCTCCGACCGCAAAAGGGGGGGGGGAGGAGAAGGTACCGACATCTCGTCGCAAAAAGGAAAGGAGGCAGAATGGATGGGGGAAGACGGTTCATCCTTCTCCCCCTATTTATAGTGACCACTGCCTCCCTGTGCATTTAATGCAGGCATGGCACGAGAACAGCAACGGACGCCAACTCTGAAGTGTCGCATCGGTCGACATGCCTTCGCCACGCCTAGGCACCCGCAACTCACCGTGCCTAGGAACCTGCAACTCTTTATGAGTCCATTCAAGACATTGCGTGTGATGCGGAGGCGACGGTTCGGGAACCACCAGCAGTCGCCAAAAGGAAAGGGTTGGCTGGGGCCCAATAGGGAAATAAATGCAGGCCTAGCATTAGAGGCTTGCAGGGTTATTACGGGAGATCCTTACCCAGGACCAACCTCGGGAACAATTTCTATCTTTTTATTTCTTCGAGCCCTCGTTGCGAAGGCACGTGACACGTGGAACCAGGTCCAAGAGCATGCTCCAAAATAGTAAGGTAAGGAAATATGATCATGTTAATCAAAATTAATACAATAGGGCCCAGTTCCTTGGTAAACATGTGATCCTACTACTCCGGGTCCTTGGGAGGGAGTCCCTTTACAATCTGGCCGTCACTCACAAACGCGGGTCGGCATTGGGAGGCAGAAGTTGATCCCTCTTCAATTGGTCAATAGCCCTATGGAAGCCTTGATGCAAGCGCTACATTACCTAGTCGGCGATGATAGTGCGGAATTCATCTAAGGCCAAGAACTTCGCCTTGAAGTCTTCTTTAACCTCTTCAGAGCTAGAAGTTTTAGCAACCCGAAGGGCACAAAGTTCGGCCTCAGCAGCCTCATGGGCACGCTTTATCCAACTCAGCTCGGCAGACATCCCCTTTTGCTCAGCCAGGGTCTTCTTGAATCTGTTTGACGTGGCCCAAACCTCCGATCGAGCCTGGGCCAGGTCATCTTCCAGAATAGACGCGCGATCATTTGCCATCATAAGATCCGACTCCTTTTGGCTGAGTTGCTGCGCCTGGTCATGAATGCACGCGTTCAATCTCTCAGCCGAGGGCTGCCATAAGTCGAATGTCGCCCGACAACTTCCTCTCTCTCACCTAAAGCTGATCTCGATCCTGCGTCATTTGGAGTAGGTCCTTGGTAACGACCACCGCTTTTTCAGACGCCAAACGCTCTCAGTGTCGGGAATTTTAGAGAGCAAACTCCTTGTCCTGCAAGGTGTCCAGCAAATGCTCCACCTTCGCACGGAGGGCTCTGCTGACCCCCGCTTGCATGAGACCCGCCCGACGCTCACGACCAGCTGCGGCCTCCTCTCTCAAGGCCTGACGGGTTAAGGCCTCGATCGGCTGTTAGGCAGTCCTCAGCCGCCTGTCATTACATCAAGAAGTCAGAGATCATGTAGGAGAATATCCAATACAACAGTAACTTATACCTTCAGAAGGGTCTCCCGAAGAGTGGTTAGCAGTCCAGCCGAAACTTGTGCGGCTGCTCCCCCGGAGGACCTTGATGCGTTAACACGTCCCTCGGACGGCGACGAGCCCCGGTGGGGAGGAAGTAGCTGGACAACAAGAGCTTCAGGTGGCAGGCTGGAGGGGCCGAGTTCGCCCCCCTCAGAGCTGGAAGTCCCCTCAAACAGGGCCCCCTCGGTCGGAGCCTCCTTCAACCGCACTAGGGGGAAGGATTGCATGGATGCCTCCAAGGCTGCATCCAACCTCTTTTTTCGGCGGTCCAATCTCATCCGGTATTGAGTACGCCGTACCTCCTTACCCCTCGAAGCCTCGGCCCGGTCAATGGGGGGGAGCGCTAGGTGCTGGGACGTCCGCCTTCAGGACTGCGGCCGACGGGATAGGAGAAGATACAAGAATAGATGTTCCCCCCTCAGAAGGAGAAACAACCTCCTTGGACACAGAGGGAAGAAGGTCGGGGCCCTCGGAACGTAGCTTTTTTCCATTTCTGGCCCAAATCTTTTGGAATTCGCCTCTTCTGCCAATCGTCGGATTGGGCTGTTGAAGGGGCAGTAGGGGGAGGACCCCTCGTTAACTCCCTCTGGACAAGCAGCTATCGGGGGAGAGACACCGCCATAAGGAAGACCCGCTGACGGATCAACCGGAAGATCGGAAGGCCATCGGCTCGCGACGGGCGAAGGTTTAACAGTGGTTTCTACTTTCCCGGATGAATCAGTGGTCCCCTCCGAAGACTCGGCAGGCATAGGAGGTGCATTAGGAACAGCCAGGGGAGGAGTCAGCGCCTTCTTGTTGGCCTCCTCCCACTTGATAAGTCGGCCCATCACCTTGGCGAACATGACTTCCTCTACAACAGCAATCCAAGAAAAACATCAGTTAGAACTAACAGGCATTGAAGAAAAGGCCGAACATACCAAGGCTGGGGCTGATTCGGGTCACTTTGGGGCTAAGGCCCGCCCGGTACTTAAGTTCCTCGCATTGCACCAGCCCTGGGCCGCTGAACTCCATGTGGAGAGGATATTCCTAGCGCGCTGGTACGCAGGACTCTAGAGGAATTCTCCCAAAGAGGGAGGAGTCGGTAGAACCTCTATCCAACAAAGGGGACTGAAGGGCAATGAGGGCGGTCGGATGAAGAAAAACTTCTCCTTCTACCCTTTGTGCGAAGAAGGGAACCCTCCTAAAAACCTATGGCTCGGGCGCGCTGAAAAGATAAAGACCCCTCTGGAGCTGATCGGAACAAAGAAAGAATGAAAAAGATGAGGGGTCAAGGGGAGGTTAAAGAGCTTGAAGATAATATACGCCCTCCCATCTGAGCGAAGACATTGGGAGGCATCTGGTGGAGGGGGATATCAAAGTAGGAGGCTATATTCATAAAGAAGGGGGGATGGGGAAACGGAGTCCTGACTCCACTTGCCCCAGGAAGAAGGTCGACAAGCCTGCGGGAGGCTCTACTGGCGTCTGGTCTACCCCGGGGATAACCACCGTCATCTCAGCTGGGATGCCGTAGGCCTCGAGGGCCGCCTGCAGAGCCTCCGGTCTCACTCTCGAAGAGGTAGACTCATACCATTCCGCCCGGTAGCTTTCCATGGTTCCTAAGGGAAGAGACAAGGAAGAGACAAACTACTTACGTGCAAAAGAGTCCTTAGAGAAGAAGAAGAAGATGAGGTGCACCCAACCACGAAGTCAGAAGTTGGCCGAACGTCCTCACCTTCCCTTCTTATACCCAGGAAGCCGCCTGCATGGACACAATAGGGAAGCGGCACATGGAAAGCAAGAAACCGCAGCATCAATATTGCCCCAGAGGCAGTTGACTGACGTGAGCCAGCTATAGCGGCGCACGTCAGTAAGAAGTCGAGAAGATGGCCGTTGAAGCACGTGGCGACGAGGCATTCACGGAATTATCTTGTCGCCATCAAAGAGCATCATGCTCCTTTATAACAGAGGGACAGGTATTATGACGGTACCTCGAAAGCCACAGAAGTCCTTCAGGAAAGGCAAAACTAAAGAGAAATTTCCTAGGGGCTTGACACAATCCCCTAAGGGTCCCTTGCAACTACTAAAAGGAACAGTAATAGATGCGAGGACCTGCAGGAACTCAGCTTCTTCACCATCACACTAGTCCGATCAGTTAGTCACACTTCCTTCGATCAGACTTGAAGGGAGAGACTTGTGATAGGGTTGAATAAGCCTGTGGCAGACACGTGGGATGAAGAAGCTTTGTGGCAAAATGTAACGATTCTTAGTGACTCCTTTTTCAGAGCCCTCGAGACACTCTCGGGAAGAAGAGCCTCTAGGGCCCCCATCGGGAGACAAGTCCTGGGGAGTCAACCAGAAGATCCCTCCCGGGATCACCCCGGTAGGTGGGGTCTCAAGACCACCTCGGGGAGCTATAACACACGTGATCACCCGAGCCAGAAGACCCCGAGACCACCTCGGGGAAGCGGAGCCCGAGCTACCTTCGACATAAAATAACGGTTCTCCCCCTCCCTCACGGACCTATGGATAAGCGTTTCTGCTGGCACGGAATCATCACAACCCTTAAATGTCGCAAAGGATCGAAATGTAATGACGGTGTGGACCGTTTTAAAGGCTATCCAGTAACCGCTAAAAGAGGGGGAGGACGTGACATAAATCGTGGGGACGTGGCAAAGCGGCGCAGGCTAGTATAAAAGGTACCCAACCCCTCTGATAAAGGGGGTTAAGCATTCTCTACGACTCATACTTTCTTTTTTGTCTTACACCTTTCTCAACGGAGGTACTGACTTGAGCGTCAGAGTGGGCTCCACCGGACAACCTCCGGCGTGTTCCCCTAACAGTCGTGTTGATCTCGCAGGGTGCAGAGTTCCTCCCCTCCTGTCAGCTTATACGTGGGCAGAACCTCAGTGACTGACCATCGTCGTCGACTCCTTCCGGAACAAACATGAACAACTAAAAGAAACTAAGAGACTAGGAATTACTTGATTGCAACCGAGGAAGTTGTTAATCCAAGGTAATGAAAAGCGCAATAAAGATTCTCCTTTGTTGAAGGAAGAGAAGTCTCTTACAAATGTTAGAAAACTTACAAAAGAGTAGGAAAAATGAATTATAGTTGTTATTTTTAATTTCCAGCTTTAGGAGGTTATTTATAGCCTAATAGTCGAAGTGACTGTTTGCTAACATGACACTTAGGGCACCTCAGTTGTGACCTAGGGCACACTCAATGGATAGAGTTTTATCTACTACGCAAATGTTCACTTAACGGTACTATTCGTTGAGGCACCTGAGTTCCAACCGAGGGCGTCTCAGTTCCAAACCCGAGTGTCCTCAGTACAAACTGAGGCACCTTAGCTACGATTTTGTGTGGCTTTAATTCTTGCACCAAAGGCACCTCGAGTCTTCAAGATCAATTTCCAAGTTAATCTTTTTAGCTCCCGCTTGCTTGGGTTATGCTCTAGCTATCTAAAGTTGAGTTCACCTGAACCCAACTCTGACTTTCTCCTCGAATGGACTTCCTCCCTTGTTTCCCATCCCTCAAATGTCGCACATGTCCTTGTCCACCGGTGTACTCTTCCATAGCTTCTCATCCTTCAGATGCATCGAGTTCATTGGCTCCTTTCCTGTGTCATTCTTCTCACTCACTATGTCTTCGTCTCAAATTCTTGTGCACCTAAGCTTCTGCACACTTTGACAAAAGGATTAAAACACAATAAGACTTGACTTGATTTGGTTGACCACATCAAAATTGGTTGTGATACTTACAAAGACATCATTGTTTCACTTTAGGCATGTGACCAGCTCTGTCTTAAGCTCCTGTGACAGGTTCGTCACTAGTTTTATAATAGCTTCTAGCCAATCCGCTCAGATTGGTATCTCCTCTCGGTCTTCACTCTGTCATGCCCCGAGACTCAAGAGTCGCTGATCCAATATAAAATCGGACAGCACCTCCCCCGTCCGGCGGACAATTTACACATACATAGAACACGATCACGCAGTTTAATTGGTCTTAGGCCTCAAAATATATAAACACAACATAAAAGTAAGAAAACCACAACAATAAAACATAATAAACCATACCTGACAGCGGACCGGTCCGACTTACGATAAAACAACCAATACATAAACCCCTTAGGGTACAAAACAACACTCCCAAGACATATACAAATCCAATAAACAAATATGAAACATAAGCACTACTAAGTACAAAATAAACTATATCGTCGCGATGGGTAGGGACTGGCTGCTGGGTTCTTCTGGCGACTCCAAGTATCTCAACCTAAAATAAAAACATAGGCAACGGTGTGAGTCCAAATAAACTCAACGGATACCCATACAGATATGCATAGAGCGTTATACTAACAATAAGAGTCTACGCTGATACAGTCTCATATAAACAATAGACAAGGGTATACACTGAATGAAGGTACATACTAGAATCCATCTATCCTATAGAGGGGTGAAATAACTCCCTATGGAACAAGTATAACACATAATCCAAAGTAAACAAGTCTCCAGTATATGCATGTCAATCAAGTGTAGAAATCAAATGCAGCAAACAATGCGCGATGCAAAATATGCACATGGTGCAATGACATGTGGCACACCCTAATCCCAGTTAGGACACTGTCCACCTATCATAAATGAACATCCGCGTGGGTAGAGCTGTGACAACCTGTACGCACCCTGCCATCACTGCTCCTGAGTGACCGAGTGGACAGGATGATGGCGGAGGTCACTCTCCTACCCCAAGCAATGGGGGAGCCATGCTCTCATCTTCTCATGTCTCTGTACGAGAAGGGATCCCTGGCTGCTACCACGCACCAGAACCACCCTCCAAATAGTGACAGTGTGGAGCGATACAGGGCAAATGCACATACTCTATGGCAGCCACTACCCCTGAGTGGATGTGTGTGTATATCCTCATGTAACTGGCGATGGGCTCAGACTACATAGGAGCCGATGATCATCAGTATGCAGCAATGCAAGGATGGTGCATGACACGAACACATACAACACCCACCAAGTCCTCATCTATCACCTATTATGTATAGGTTTGAATCCTATATCATGGGATATAAGTAACCTACTAGGTATACTGAAAAAGTAACCAGTGATATATCAATGTCAAAATGCAAGAGGGAACATATCACTACATCTATGCACACACACACACACACACACACACACACACACATATATATATATATGGCAACTATTGAGACTGTATGAAGCTAAACGGGAGATAACCTCAAGGATAAGCAACATATATCAAATACAGGTATACTAAGGCAGATATAGCATATAAACTCACTGTTATCTATAACAAACCATGCATAGCAATATGACAATATCTAAAAGAGAAGTCAAGGGTACCCGTCTCCAGTGAGTAGCCTGTGCCAGAAAAAGAACCCCCTTCCAAGAGTCCGAAGCAACTCAAATCAATGCCCGGTATCAAAGTACATAGTTTTTAGCTACTATAACAAATAATAACTAACTAAACATAACCACAACCCTAATAAAATCCATCCTATAGTAATGATCACTAATTAGTCTTAATTAGTGATCCTTTGTCGATTAGTCCGAATCATGGTTCAATTTAAATTTTACACAAACTAAAACCAAGTGATCACCTTTCGCCCGTAGTTAGGTATAATCCTCAATTACAAATCCATAATATAATCCCTTAATTACAATTCCATCATATGTAAACCGATTCAACTTTGCTAACTTGAATCAACCACCCACTTCTTGGTGCTCAGGGTAGGTTATCCCAAGCCAAAGAACTAAGCTAAACACTTACCCAAAATATAAACAAGTCAAGATCTATTTCACAGTTATGCTACAATCTCATCTAAACAATTAGAATCAAATCCCAAAATCAGATTGCACTTAAGAACCAATATCCAAATCTGAAACACTAACAAATGGTATTACATGACAACACACACAACCAAAACCCATTTGAACCTCTATGGCTCACGATAAAGAAAAAAAAACAAGATCCATGTACCACTCGCAAGAATCCAATTACTAAAGCATAAACCATCTAAAACAGAATGAAATCATGGGTTCAGAAATCCGAACAAAATTCCCCATCCAAACAACAAATCTCAAAACCAATTTTCCATCAAAACCCCCATCTCAATGAAATGTTAAACCAACTACATCATGCTTGCTACCCCGATCCACATCCCAATCAAAATAAACAGGTTCCCTCATCCCAATTGAAAATAATTCACCAAGAATTCCATTCTAGATGTATACTAACCAAATAGGCCTCACCTGAAGATAGCGAGCACACCAAGCCTTCTCCCCTATTTTGGATCTGGCGTAGATCGGCAACCACCAATAGAGTTGTTGTGAATCTGATGGTTAGGCACTGATTTGGGACACAACACCAAACAACCCTAGATCCAAGATCTTACCTAATCAAGACTGAAGGAGGAGCGCTGAAACGCTGGCTCCGGTGCTGACAGGGCCAATCGATCCATTGAGAGGTGCTCCAAGGAAGAGGCAGAGAGAGATCGAAGGGTCGTCGATTAATTGAGGAGGAGGAGGAACGATTGTCGGCCTTGAGAGCTAACTGGAGGTGGAAGCTTGGCGTCGGCTCGATCGCATGGAGGAGGATCGCGATTAAAAGAAAGGGAAGGCTCCGGTGATGATGAATCAGATCGTCGACGGTGCCATCACTTGAAGGCCGATGGGCTTCTGCTCGGGCCCAAGAGGTCGACGTCGAGGCAGGCACCGAACACGCATGGGAGAGGAAGAGGAAAGGAGTCGGGGTGGCTGCGACTAGGGCACGTGGAGGAGATGGAGCATTCGGGTGGCTGCGTGCGTGAAGGCAAGAAATAGGGTTTATGGCTTGGCATATTTACGGTTTAGCCCCTCCAAGTCCACCATTCCACTCTAAGCCCTCACGATTTCAGATTTTTAACATTTAACTCCCCCTAGTTTGCTTTACTAGCCCTTAAGCCCTCAAAATGTATAATTTTATTCCATCTAACTCCCCGAAACTTCGCCTAAGGGGTTAGAAACCCTATACTCAATCCGAAAAAATCTCGAAAAATTTTCTGGTCCGGATTTTTGAATCACCGTATTTTACACACTCAATTCAGACCAGGGTGGTGGTGTATCACGTTGCATGCTGCTCCTTGAAGATTGAGGGCCTTGTATGTCTTAGTCTTGATGACGTCCACATAACATGTACACAACACTAGCTAGTCTCCTTTGACTTCCCCCATCTAGTCTCCCACCGGGAACTTAATATTTTGGCAATAGGTGGAGATGACCGCTCAAAAGTCATGCAATGTGGGTTGACTCAATATAACATTGTAAGCAGATGGAGTGTCCACTACCAAGAATATAAACCTGTGAATTCTTATCAAGGGCTCTTCTCCAAAGTAGTGGTCCACTGGTTTTGTCTTAGCAACTGTACTTCATTGTCTGTGAATCCAAAGAGAGGAGTTGCAACCAACTGTAGTTCCTTTGCGTCGATATGCAGCTGACCAAACGTGTTCTTGAAAATCACATTCACCGAGCTCCCCATATCCACAAAGGTTCTGTACACGTTGTAGTTGGCGATGGCAGCCTTGATGATCAATGCGTCATTGTGGGGGGACTTCCATCCCCTAGAGATCTTGTGGACCAAAACTAATTATTGAACCCCATGCCTATTCTTGGCTAGACTCTACTGTAGGATCATAGATATTGAAATAGGGGGGAGGTGAATCTTGATCGATTAAAAATTCTTTTCTTTTCATAAATTTTAACTCAAAGTAAAAGCAACGGAAATAAAATGACATGGTTTGTTTTTACTTGATTTGGAGCCCAACTGACTCCTACTCTAAGACCCGTGATCCTTGATAACTTCTGATGGGAATCACTATAATTCTCCTCTGAAAACTTTCGGAAGGAAAGATCAAATACAAGTATGAGGATGATAGTAACAACACTACTATCCCCCTTAAATTTAAATGCAAGTACAAATATACGGACACACGTGTAGTAGTTGAAGCGTAGTTGTCGGAGAGCCTTCTGACTAGTAGTAGAAGATAGTAGAAGCACTTGCACGTGTAATAACTACAGAATCGAGATTGAGTAATAAGTAAAATTTTCATCTTAATTCTCAAGCCTCTTCTTATAGCTGAACCCACCCAGACAATTCTAAAATTACCGTTCCGTCGACTAATCCTACTGATCCATCCACGAAACCCCAATGTATCTTTTCGAGTTCTCATCCAGCTTCGTGATCTGAAATCATCTTGATCCATCGACTGAATCATCCTATCAGTCGATGGATCCCATGCTACCTTTCTGATCGATATATCTGAGTTGATTGCGACGTCAACATCTTTTGATCCATCAACTGATAAGTCCTATCAGTCGACTGAACTCAATTACCTTTTCTTCTCCATTTTGACCAGAGCTTGCCATATAAAACTCTAATCCATCGACTGGTCAACTTGATCAATCGAAGGAACCAGTTTTTTTCCTTATGGGTTTTGTTTCGGATTTCACTATTCTAGATTTACATGGATCCATCGACGGAACTATTTTATCCATAGATGGAATTGTTTAATTCATGCACAACAATGTTAACATAGATATAATATTACCTTGCTAAATAAAGTCAGAACAGATATGAAAATGCATGAATGTGATAGACAGATAGGTCTGTCTTAATCTCAACTTAGAAACCTCCATTGGTTTCTTCGGTCGGATCCTTGCCTAAGGATTGTCCCAAACTGGGACATGCCTCACTCACTCATCTGGTCCTCTAGACCTATTTAGACTTTCTTTACATAATGTTTGATCGCCTGATCCACTAAGACTTTCCCTGTAATATTGAATTAGCACAACATGTACAAATTCAAAATACTGAATAAAAACTACACTTAGGTTCGCCAAAATTCACTAGTCTAGTCGACCACGTGCGGTCGACCAGAAACCTTTCTATCAAACTTGCTCAGAGTTCACTCCTTCAATAATTTTCATTACCTAGGGTTCACTCTCTTAAGCTTTCATTTTGCTTAGAGTTCAATCCTCCAAGACTTCTTACTACATAGGGTTCACTCTTCTAGATTTTTTTCTTTGCTTGGAGTTTACTCCTCCAAGACTTCTCATTACCTAGGATTTTTCCTTTCCTTGAAGTTCACTTCTCCAAGTCTTCTCACTACCTAAGGTTCACTTCCCTGAGGTTTCCCTTTCCTTGAAATTCACTCCTCCAAGTTTTCTCCCTTTTGCTAGTCATTTGGTCAACCTTGACTTGACTAGGGTCCATTAAATATATTGTTAAACAAACCTGAAAATCTTGAAGGTCGATTACATCAATACATACTTCATTGATCTCCAACCGTCACATGTGAGTTTTTCATACCCTATTGAAATCTCCATTAGTGGGGCCACCATAAATCATGCGAACATCCCCTCGATCGAAATTTTTGCAATTCTCCTTCTGCTCATCTATGATGGGAGCATATTAACTCTGTGGTTCTAAAGCGGGGGCTGGCCCAGCGGTGTGGGAAGGACCCAGTCTAGGAGGTCCGCTCGACCTTTGATTCCATTTAGCATTCTGAGGAGGTCAACAATGTTGGAATCCCTGTTGGCTACCCGGTGCATCTCCTGGGCATACTGGTGTCAGACCTGAGTATCATGGGTCCCTGTGTCGATGGTATGAATAGAAAGAAGGTATCCACCATCGAGGCTCAACAAAGGAAGCCTAAGCAACTTCTATATGTTGGACATTGGTGGGCCCCATAACCGAGGCGTAATGACTGGGTTGGTGCCCCATGTGTTGTGGAGGAGGCAGTGGATGCTTGCGTTCTGTGGGGGAAGACCAGAGTTGACACAATAACCTCCTTCTTCCGAGCGGCTTGGGCTTCCTCTAAGTTCATGTATTTCACTGCCTTTCCCAAGAGACTATCAAAGTCCTTGGGTGGCTTTCTGATTAATGAATAGAAAAAGTTTCCGTCCAGAAGTCTTTGGGAAAAAGAGCTCACCAACACTTCAAGGGTGGTGGAGGGCATGTCCATGGCGATTTGATTGAGCCACTTAATATAAGCCTTGAGTTTCTCCTTGGGCTCCTACGTGAGGGCAAATAAACTCAAACTATTCTAATGATATCTCTTGTAGCTGGCGAAATGCAAGAGGAAAACTTTCTTGAAGTCTTTAAAGTAGCTGATGGACCATAAGGGGAGTCGATCGAACCACCTCTATACCGAGCTAGAGAGTGTTGTCATAAATACTCAACACTTAACACCATCTATGTATTGTGTAGCAGAGCGACATTCTCAAATTTAAGGAGGTGGTCTTCGGGGGTCTGTCAAGCCTCCATACTCTCTAATCGACAATGATCAAAAGTGACGCGACAATTTATCCTCCAATATTCCTGAAGAGAATAGAACGTTTGGCCACTCGAGTGAGCTATTCGCCACGGGTGCTTTGCCTTTCTTTAGGTCTTGAGTGGGAGTATTGTCAAAGGAAGATTCTTGAGGCTGCTCTCGGCATCCACTTGGATAAGAGCTCGAGAAAATTTGACTAGTTGCTTCGGCTTGGATCTACCTTCCTCAGCTTGGGGCCCCATTATAAAAATAGCCTGAGAGTTGGAAGGGGGAAGTTGGCACCTTCATAGCCACTAACAACTCAAAGTCTTCTAGGGATAGAGTGGCAGTCATAAATTTTCTGAGTCGTCCATTCTCAAGACTTAGATTAAGCATACGTTCTCACAAATGTTGTCAAATTTGATCATGTCTGAGAGTGATGAAAATGAGTCACCGGTGAAGTGGATGGAAGGTTGATCGGGAGAAGACCTTGCATGAAAGACCTTGTCGCACTATCAAAAAGAACAAGGAGAGAAAACATCAGCAACCATGTCAGGGGGACTGACAGTTACCTCAACGCTCAAGTTAGCATAAGAAGATTGAGTTTGGTGGTCTCGAGTCTAGCGCAGATGGGTACTGCAAGGTCACAAATAGGTTAGAGTTTAATATATATTGAAATTGTCGGGTAAAACAATATTTAAAAAAAACATTTAAAATTTGCCGGGAGAAGTAGTATATGCCTCAGGGATTGGTAGGATCAATTGAAGTTGTATTCAATTTCTTGATTTACCTAGGTTTGATTGGGGTAAAGTTTATTTTCGTCCTTTTTGTTTTTTATTTATCACAAAATAGTCTTTCCTCTTTTCGAAGTGCCAAAATGGTTCCTCGTATTTTAAAATATTTTCTGAATTTATCATCCCGTTAGATTTTTATTAAAAATAAATGGAGATAAAGTCTCTCATCTATTCATAAGTCCATTTTTGTCCGTCCATTTTGTCCCTCTTGTTTGTCACTTATTCAAAAATAGTTTCTTCTCTTTTTAGGCTGTCAAAATGGTACCTCATGTTTCAAAATATTTTTTGAATTCATCCTTCCTATTAGATTTTCGTTAAAAACAAATGAAAATAAAACCCATCACTCGTTCATATCTCCAGTTAATTCATTCCTAGATAACAAGATATTCTTGTAATGATGCATAATATGAATGGAAGTTATCCAATCTCTGGCCTAGCTTACTCACGCATCATCTTTTGCATTCTCTTATTATAATTTAAACTTTTACCGTTCATCAAAACACTTCATGCTCTTTATATTTTTTTTCTTGTGGATTTACAATTGATAAATACATATCAATGATTTTGAATTAATTTAGCCAAAAAATAATTCTAATTTGAAGAAAATATGAAGAAATGAACAAATAGGAGATATGAATAGGTGATGAACTTTATTTTGATTTGTTTTTAATGAAAATTTAATAAAAAAGATAAATTCAGGAAACATTTTGAAATACGAGTGATCATTTTGACTACCTATAAAGAAGAGTGATTATTTTTGGAAAATATCAAATCAAAGTTATGAAAATGAATTTATAAATGGATGATAGATTTTACTTTATTTATTTTTACTTTATTTTATTTTCATGCTCTTTATATTTTTTTTCTTGTGGATTTACAATTGATAAATACATATTAATGATTTTGAATTAATTTAGCCAAAAAATAATTCTAATTTGAAGAAAATATGAAGAAATGAACAAATAGGAGATATGAATAGGTGATGAACTTTGTTTTGATTTACTTTTAATGAAAATTTAATAAAAAAGATAAATTCAGGAAACATTTTGAAATAAGAGTGATCATTCTGACTACCTATAAAGAAGAGTGATTATTTTTGGATAAATAACAAATCAAAGTTATGAAAATGAATTTATAAATGAATGATAGATTTTACTTTATTTTATTTTCATGCTCTTTATATTTTTTTTCTTATGGATTTACAATTGATAAATACATATTAATGATTTTGAATTAATTTAGCCAAAAAATAATTCTAATTTGAAGAAAATATAAAGAAATGAATAAATAGGAGATATGAATAGGTGATGAAATTTATTTTGATTTGTTTTTAATGAAAATTTAATAAAAAGGATAAATTCATGAAACATTTTGAAATACGAGTGATCATTCTGACTACCTATAAAGAAGAGTGATTATTTTTGGATAAATAACAAATCAAAGTTATGAAAATGAATTTATAAATGGATGATAGATTTTATTTTATTTATTTATAATAAAAAATTAACGAAAAGATGAATTTAAAAAATATTTTAAAATACAATGAATTATTTTAACAGTCCGAAAAAGAGAAAGATTATTTTAGAATAAATGAAAAATAAAATGACTTTACCCTAGGTTTGACCGTTTGCCGAGAGAAAGGAGAAGCTGTGCCTACCCTCAAAATTTGCCGAGGAGCAGGCAGAATCCAAACGCCTCAAGCTGCGAAGGAAGTGACCGAGGAGGAGGGAGGCATCGCGTAGAGGCCGTAGGCGTATTCCAGGCGAGCGTTGCCTTTCTTTCTCGCCCCACGTCTCTCGCAAGCGCACCTAGGGTTTCGGCTCGCCCTTCTCTTTTCGCATCGGACCGTGGTTGTCGTTTCCTGCCTCTCTCTGTCTTTGTATTGGAAATTGTAGTTTCTTGATCCTTGTTTGATTTGTGGTTTTCGATTTTGCCCTAGAACCTCGAGTTTACTCTTTTGTTTGATTCCGTTGTCGGATTGGTTCATTTGACTTTCGTTCTTCACGTGAAAGAGAAATTGAGCCGTTTGATCCTGAGGGGTAACCTGCGAAGAAATAGTGTTAATTAGCTATAATTTGCAGTTTCCATTTGTTTATGCATTCATTGATGTTGAATCAAAATCCAAAGAATCAAACTATAAGGCCATGTTGGAGGTTCGTAACCTGATAACTCTGAAGCCTTTGGTTCAAAAAAAAAAATGTTTCCCCTCATTGGTTAGATTATGAAGGATAGAAGATATGCCATGCTTTCTTTATCTTTTCAGGAGCTAATATGGTTTCATTGTTATGGTGGAGAATGCTAATTCAACGCTTCATTCTACATTGATAACCTGGAAAATTCTGCAGTATCAACTATCAAGTTCAGGTGGTATTTTCTGGGCGCCTGGTACTTCTTTTTTGGCGGAAATAATTTGTGAATAAGTAATCAATTGATCTTCCCAAATGATAAAAAGAATGATATAACATATTATTATTGAAGAAGCAAAAAGAAGCGAGAGACTCATCCTGTAAAAAGGTTTTAGTTAATACAAAGCATGCTGTGTGTATCCAAGTTGAATTACTAGCTATGCATGCATGAGACTTTGTAGATTTGATATAAAACCTGCTCTTAAATAATAGCTAAATATAAAAATGATCTTGGTAAGTGCTGCAATTTGCTTTGTTGGAGCAAAATGTGATAACGCTCACCCTAGGCGGCCCAGTATATTCCCCAGCCAAATATATATAGGTAAATCACTAGGGCATTTTGCCCTAGCACATCGACCCTTTGTATAAGGGAGGTCAGACATCCAACGAGATATTTTGCACTCGTTAAGAATTGATCCCAAGACCTATTGGAGCAACCACCCATGTAGGTATCAACTATACCAACCCGTGGCGGCATTGCAATTTGCTTCCTAGACATTGAAGAAAAAACTTTTTTTCCCTCATGCCTAGTGTTCTTGTTTTTTTGTTCCATGCATTGGTAGTGTTATTTAACTCACATATAAATTAATGGTTGCTATTTGTGGCATTGAAGTCAGCATAACTGTACAAATGATTTAGAACATTATAAAAATTACCGACATCTGATAATTGGATTATTGAATAAGAATAACAAGTTTGTGGGATGGGCTTTCTTGTCAACTGTCAATATGATGCTGCCTTCAGAATTATATATCACCAGAATTTAGAGTTGACTAAAAGAGATTAGATTTACCGACTGTACAAAATTGTGGGTTATCTATGTGGGATTTTCTTTACACATCTTCCTTCTGTATTTCATTTGAGTGTTGGTTGCTTATTTCTGATAGTAGCTTGGAGTTAGTTTTCCTATCTCTGTTTGTTTCTAAAAGAACTACACCACTCATTTTTCCAAAATTGAAGAAATTGTTTCCTATTTGTTTCATGCCCTTTTTGCCTATCCTAGATTTTTTTTTCCTGTTGTTTTTGCTTGGTTGTGATAGTAGCTGAGTGCTACGATTGGTTGCTTGTTTTTTTTTCTTTTCTCCATTTTCTTTATCAGATCATAAACTGCTTTACTTGCCAAAATAGGTGAACTTATGCATTAGTTAATGCACTTCGTGTTATTGTTTGTTTATGAAAGTGACTGCACTTATTTTCCAGGGAAAAAATAATTTCACTCATTTTCTTCGTGCCCTTTTCACCTACTTTAGATTTTTTTTTTCTTTCATTACAGGTTTTTTACTAATTAGAATTATCTGCATTTTCTCCATCATCTTTTAATTACTTTGCCGTATCACTAGTTGGAGTGCTAAAAATTCTCCCTCAATTTTCCAAGTGATGGATCGCTTTATTGGTTGCTTTAGAATTCGTCTTAATCCAAGCAAATCCGTTTCTTGCATCAAAATTACTGCCTCGCTTATGATCTCTCCATCTTCCAGAACTCTGCTGGTAAAATTTCCCAGTCTCTTAATCCTAGTGAATCTTGTCAAACCTGATATTTCCCTTGTCCTTTCTTGTTTTTGTTATTTATAACAGATTCCTTCCATTAATGCTATCTTCTTTTGTGGGGATAAAGTCCAAGGAACTAGAAATTCTGTGATTGAGAGGTTATCAGATTCAAGGAATATATCTGATTCAGTTGTATCGAAATTGGGGTCTTCAACTAATGTTTGGGTGATAGAGGCATCTACCTATAATGGATCTTTTGCCCTTTACAAGGAATTTATACCATCATTGACTTCTCGAGGTGAACCAAAACGATATGATCCTAGTGGATTCCCTGCTTCATCTGCAATTGTTTCGATCTTATCCCGGTGTTTGGAACAGGTAAGAATTATTTTATTTAAAATCTAGAGTACATAATAGGTTCCGCAATGCTCTTTTAGATTAACATGTTATGGTTTAATATTTGGTACAATCAGAATAGTATTTGATATACCGTTCCGCCCACCGCCTAGCATCGACACCGTGGGTCGCCGTGGGCAGAGAAGGAGCCATGTGAGGGCTATCTTGGGCTATAACCCAGCCCTCACGTGGTCCAAAATAAATATAAGCCCTCACGTGACTTATTATTATCTATATAATTATATTAGGTATTGAATTTTTTAACAAAATAAATAATATAATCAAATCATCAAACATGAAGTAAAGATGCTGAATTCAAATTGGATTGGGGTTGAACAAAATCCATCGGTTAGGCACAAAGATAAGAAATATATTTGTCCAAACCGTGATTGATTTGGATCTGATTTGGCGAAGTTATGATTGAATCAAGTTTAATTAAATTAATGCTTCAATTGATTTAAAATGAGTTGGGGAATTTTTGAGAAAATATATTTTCTCCTTTCTTTTCTTTTTATTATCTTCCATTGCCTCGCTCCCACTGCCTCACACTCAAGTCTCCACACATCGGCTTCTTCTTTTTCTTCTTCTTCTTATTTTCTCCTTCTTATTTTGTTCTTCCCAATCGTACCTTAATTGGTTTTTCTCCTCTTTCTCCAATAATAGCTCTTTTGTTATTTCTTCCTCATCTCAAGAGCAATAACCCTCCTTCCCTTTCTTTTGTTGTTTTGTAGTCGACCAATAACTACCCTAGTCCTTTTTCTCCAACCAGAGCAATCCTTGTTTTGTCTTTTCTTATTGTCGGAGATAGCCGAGACCGTCGAAAAAGAAGGTAAGACTTCCGTTCTCTTTTCCTTTCATTCTTGTAGTTGTTTTGTTGTTTATTTTTCTTTTCCCTTAGCCATTTCAAGCACAACAGTAATTCCTACTGTTTTGTTTGGTTTATCTTTTAGTTTTTGGTTTATTTTATTTCTCGTGTTTGGCCAAATGCCAATAGTGGGAAGAACAAGTCCCTATAGCAGTTTTCTAACCCATAATAGGATGCTCTAACTTTTAGTTTGTCCAACCTTTCTATGCTTCGCCCTAAGTCCAACAGACAAGTAGTTTATTCGATAAAAACATATATTGAATAGTAATTTAGAATATATCTAGATAATGAGATTAATATTTGATAGTAATAGATGTTGAATGTCGCTTTCAGAGAAGACGAAAAAGAGTTAGCTCAGCAAACGATGATGAAGTGAGAAGAGGAGAGTAAGACGCTGTGGCGAAAGTATTCCCATAACTCTAATTCAAGCCTCCTCCAAGTATAATTCCTAGATCCGCTCCTAGCTGCGGGATTGTGGAAGTCGCCGTGAACCTGTGGCGACCTTCGTGGGTTGAGGCTTCCTTGCGGGGATGCCCTGGGCGGCGAGTGTGTAGAAAACCTCATAAACCTTATGTTCATAATTAACCTTAGCCTAATAATTTCAATTAACCCCTAGCTATAATAGGTATAATCTAAACAAACTTAATCAAAAGCTTAATAAAACTATCCCTTAATTTAATATATATATTTTATTTATTTTAATTTCATGAATATATACTATTTTTTTATTTATTTACCATATGGAGGCGTTGTGATCTCATTTTTATAATTATTTTATTATTTTTGTATTTTTGTATTTTTAATATTTAGATAAATTTTTTATTTTTAATTAATATATGTTATTTTTAAAAATATCAAAATCACATTGGCACGGTACAGTACAAATACAATACTGAAACAGTATAGTTTCCATCTCTCATCTCATCTTATTTCCTGTTTAATATTTGTATTGGCTTTGTTGCTTAAATTGAAAAAAATATAGACAATTGTTAGTTGTGTTTGCTTTATATTATTCGTACTTAATATAAAAGAAATGAAAAGAGAATGACTTGAACCCTGGCCACATTCAATTCGTTTTCCCCTTGTTTTCTCTTGCTGATTAGCAGGTGACCACATCCTCAACCAACCGGTTAGAACAGACAAGAGAAACTCCACATGCTACTACATTATTGTCAGCTCCTTTTCCTAAAACAATCATTCTGGGTTTCAGCAAAGGTGGCACTGTAGTAAACCAGCTTGTAACTGAATATGCCGAGTTGATATCTTCACCTCAGTCATTTGATAGAAAGCAAGTCCACATGTATCCAATCTCCAAGGAGGATCTCGTGCTGAGCATCTCTGAGTTCCATTATGTTGATGTTGGATTAAATTGTGGTGGTGCCTATTTGACCGATCATTCTGTTATTAAGGAGATTGCTCAATGTTTGTTGCTTAATAATGCTAATCTTCGGTTTGTTCTTCATGGGACTCCTCGGCAATGGTCTGACCATCATCGTCCATGGATTAATAGAGAAAAAGATACCCTCCTGCAAATGCTTAAAGATGAAACTCATAGATGTGAAGGAAAATTGCAGGTTGAGGAGAGATTCTATTTTGCCAATATGAAGCCCAGTTTGCAGATGCATTTCGAAATAATTCAAGTTATGGATATTACATAATTTTCTTCAGTTGCGGAATTGTAAGGTTCTTCTTGAAGTAGTTTTTTTCTCTAATGGAAATTTTTCTTGATCTAAGTTCCATTAATTTTCTTGTGCTGCGAGGCTCTAGGAGCAATTTATATTTAGCTTTTTGTGCTATTAATGCACTGCTATTTACTGTAATCAGGATTCTGGTGTGCTACCTACAGATGCACTGAGACCCGTTGGCGCACACATGTCGATCATACCGTATGAGCTTCTTGTAGCTGGCGATGGATTTTCTCGAGTGCTTATAGTGGCATGAAACAAGATAGAAGGAACTGGCTCAAATTCAGGTATTTCCTTTTTCAAATCGATTAATTTAAAAAATGATCGATTTGGTCTAATGGAAATCTTTCATTGCTAAATAAATTGGAAAGCACTCGCTGAGGTTTATTCAAGTGGCAATGTTTTTTTGTCAGTCACTGTTTTTTTTTTTGCAATGCGCCACAATTAAGATTAGAATCTTAAATCGCTGATTATTATTTGGAATATCTGATTGTTGCATTATAGGCTCGTGGATGTTCTAAGTCATCTGTCGATCACAAAGGGAGGAGAGGGTCGAGAAGCTAACAAACTTGGATCATTTCAGAAACAAAGATGAGAATTGATTGGTGAGAGACTATCAGTACCCTATTAGATTCTTTGGTTTTTTGAGGTAGGAGCTCTCGTTAAAAAGCTGTGGTTAGAGGGGTTGGAAAATTGATTTTTCGTAATCAATAAATCGACGATGGGTAGACGATTTTTGCATGTAAATTGTGATAATTTAATTTATATGAGTGAATCAA